>JANTPZ010140474.1:1387-19108 GCA_025593235.1 Vachellia pachyceras | reverse complement strand
GTAATGTGACAAAATCAACTCCATGCATGTTGACTCTAAAACCAAGCACAACTAGGATGATAAGAGAAATCAACAAGTCTTCATTGAATAAACCAAATGAACTCCATTTAGCTTTGTCAATCACAAAACAACTCAATACACAATAATCCAAGTTTGGCTCAACCGAGACCAAGCATTTACATACAAATCACATAGTCCAACTCGGATCCTAAGTAATCTATAACGGAAATACAGATTGAAAGCAAATACTCCCCTTTCAGCACTTTGAACTCCGGCTTACTCCATCTTCAAGAGGTTGGAGATGCTCAGCTCCTCATGGAAGATAGAATCATACTCCAAATGGATGAATGAAGCATTTTAGATGGATGGATTGTGGAAGAAATGGATTATGGTAGGGTTGGGAGAGTGTGTAGATGGGAGAAAATGGATGTGTGTGTGTGGTTCCTCTTCTCTGCCTCCTCTTCCTTCCTCTCTTGAAATTTACCCTAAATGGGGTATTAAAACCATTCTGGGTTGGGTCTTGAAGGTTGGATCGGGTTATTTCCATCTGAAGCAAAAATCAGGTGCTGATACGCGATTTTCGCCGCGGCCAACTATGAATTTCGCCGCGGCGAAACTCCCGAGAGTTCTTGACTGATGCTGGAACTTTGGTCACGACGAATCTTGAATTTGGTCGCGGTGAACTTTCCCAGAGTTGCTTTTCTTCTACATTTGAGGAATTCCTGAAATGAAATAGCAAATATGGGCAGTATCATTTGCTCATGATGCAATTTAGGCACAATAAATCATTATTCATAGCATATGACTCCAAAATTACACTAATCCAAGTCAACAACTTCTAATACCAATTTAAGCATAAAAAGGGTCATGTATGGACTAAATTTGATTCTAAAACTTTGGAAATTCTAACAGAAAACTAATACTAACATGGCTACATCAATACGTCATCATGTAAGAAGGCATGCGAGCTGTTAGATGTACGATTGATTCGGATGGGAAATTTAAGAACTGCATTTGCTGGAAATTGGTTCATTCTTGTAAAACCTACCGAATTGGCTTTCTCCAACTTCTTGTTACTGTTCGTAGTCTTTAAGGTCGCGAAAATTGAGCTTCGTCGCATTAGATAATGGGTCCGTTTAGTAACACGGTGTAGAAGTACTTATAAGTACTTTTACACAAGCCGAGGCAATTATGTGGAGGAGATTGTCTCGTTTTATGGAAAAATATTGTTGAATGTTATTATAAGTGCTTAGAAGCACTTTTGACAATTTACCAAATGATGCAAATATGGTCCGTGAGAGATTAGTCTTTTGTTAAAATTAAACAAGCAAATATTTATATCTTACTTAATTTTTCGTAGATCAAGCAAGGGCACATATGGATGTGCAGTAATTTTTCTGCTTTTAATTTATTATTCGTGCGTTAGTTTGATATTTCTTGATCAACATACGGTCAAATCAACTTATATTATTTTAAATCTGGATCTCACAGGTACTTATGGTAGTTTTGCAAATATTGGAAAAGAAAATCCTCTCCTTATATGAGTTCTCTTCCAAGAGAATGCTCCCTTTAGTGGCCATAACTAATGGTAGGAGAGGAAGAAACGACACCTATATGTTGAAGTCTTCGGATAATTGTTCTAAAAAAAATTACATTTGAATAAAAAACACAAAACTTGCAAATAATAATTATTCTTAAATTGAGAATGCAGCGACGAAGGATGGACATACATTTTGAGGATTAAGTACATAGACAATGGCAAGACATAAAATGAGGAGCGTGACCATGATAAAAAAAAGAATTACAAAAGGAAACACAATAAAATTTTTGAAACACAAGATTAATCATGAGATGATTTTTTGAAATTTGAATTAATATAAATTAAAGAAGGAACATATATGAAAGATTGCCTTGCACAACTTGAAACTCTACAGTCACGTTGCATTAATTGAGGATGGCCATTGAAGAATAGAAGAATAGTAGAATACTATTCCCTATTTGAACTACTTGAAACTCTATAGTCACGTTGCATTAATTGAGGGTGGCCATTGAAGAATAGTAGAATACTACTCCCTATTTATTAAAATCTGCCAATATGTAAGGAACATAACCAAAATTCATAGGACACATAGTCCCTTTATTTTGGTTAATCACTTTTGTTCAATTGTTATTCTAAAATAATTAACAAGAGAATTTGAGCAGAATGAGCCATTGGGCAGTTTGAAGCAGAGGACCATTTTCCTCATAAGCCCATTTAGAAAAGAAAATTAAACTCTTGAAAATGGATAAAAAATTTTATTATTTTTTTATTATTACTATTATACTATTACGTTTATTAAAATGTTTACTGTAACATTCTAAATTTTATTTAAGAATTAATTTGTGATCAAGAGATAATTATTTTGATTTAAGTTGTGTTTTTTTATTATTTGGGGATTTTCACCGCGGTGAACCGTCATTATCAGTGAGATTCACTCTCAGACTCCTTTCACCGTGGCCATCTTGTGGCTTTGCCACGACAAACAATTTCTATAAGAAAAAATTTGTTTTTAGGTTTCCTTTACAGTGGTCAACATTTGGTTTCACTGTGGCCAAACTTTAGTTTTAGGCTAAGTTTCCTAGCCTCAGGGTAGTTTCGCTGCGACAAACTCTTTTCTGTCAACGAATGTGAGACTAAGCAAGCACATGTTGGTCATGTGGGGGGTAATATAATACCCCCACCTACACCTCATTTCTCATTCTTTCTTCTTTCTTCCTTTCTCTCAGTGACGACAGCAAAGGGGCATTGTTAGGGCAAAGAGTAAGGATCATTTAGGTAAATAAAATCTCTCCTTTTCAACTCACTGCCTTCATAGAAGTTGTTCTAGGAAACTTTCCCTTTTAATGGTAGTATTTTTGTACTAGATATAGGATTTTTGGGTTAGGGTCTTGATGAAGTTTTGAGTTTCGATAATGCAAGGTTATGGGAAGTAGAAGTATATTTATAGAGGATTTTAATCGGTCTAGATTTTTATTTGGGTCTTAGATGATTCTATAATTTTTTTTTCTTTGATTTTAGACTCAATACTCCCTATCTTGAATTAGGCAGTTCGTCAAAATGTCATTGATCAATTTATTTGGGTTTAGGAACATCATTATGCGACTCAAAGTGTGAAGAAGATTTAATCGAAGTTTCATATTATTGTTTTGGGTATTATTACAGCAATATGTAATTAAATTAATTGTGTAGATTGACTGTATTTTTTTGGTGATGTATAATTGGGCTGTGGATTGTGGTGGTAGTATAGTGCTTTGGCATGAGGTAACCGTTTTCCACTTATTATACAGGTTTGTGAGTAATTTTGAATTTATTGTGATAAAAATGTTATCATTGGATAACCATGCATTAATATTATTGAAATGCATTGTGAAATATCGAGTCAAAGAAGTGATGTGTTGAAATAGTAATGTATGCCAAGATTTTGATAAATATTCTTGTGATTCAATTGTGACTTCTGAGCATGAAGCTATTGATTGGAAAATGTTGTTGCATATTCGTGTGTGTGTGTGTGTATCAATATTGTTGATGGTAAAGTGTGTATATGCCTAGCTAGAGCCTTAGAAGATAATGATTGTGATATTGGGAGAGTAGGATGTTGTCATAGAAGGGAGCCTATTAAAGAGGAAATAAGGGGTGAATATCTAGCATGCTTAAAGAGGAAATAAGGATGTATGACTCCCGGCTATACACTGTTAGTATGGCTGCACCCAATAGGGGGTGAATTAGGTGTTTACAAAAATATTTTAGATTAAAACTTAGTTGATCAAAATATCCAAATCATAAGTTAATCAAAGTAGAGTATGAATACTGATTGAATAAATTTGAAGTAATCAGAAATTAGAGAAGATGAATGAAATATAAACACACAACAATTTATCTTGGTTCGGTCCACTCTGACCTACGTCCAGTCCTTAGACACTTCTGAGATTTTCAATCCACTATAACATCTAAGTTTAAACCAGGTACTTGGAAAACCATTACAACCACAAGTTCTCTACAGACACTTGCGAAGTTGTTTCAAGTTTGTAACGGTGGGTACTTGAGAACCCCATAAATGTTTCCAGGCATTTATGAACACACTCAAGTTTATAACATAGGTACTTGAGAAACCTTTACAATCACTCCCCCTCACAAATTGCACAGAGACCAACAAGTTCTATTTTTCTCAACACAAACTCAACCCAACAATCTCAAGATCCCAATCTTGAGTTTCTCACGGAAATACAATGAGTTTGGATGAATAAGTAAACTACTCTCTTAAAGAGTGGATATATAGACATTGAATATTTTGGAGAAGAAATTATCAGAGTCTCAAAGTTATGCTCTGTTTATGGGTCCAGTGACTCTAACTTCTTCATCTCTTTTTCTATTTGTTGCTTCCTCATATTTATAGATGTTGGCCAAATATGTCCGTTGGAGAGGAGCATTGTATTTTCTATTCAGATTTGGCACTTGTGATCTATTTTTCATACTTGGTTGGCTCTCACAGATTTGTTTGTTGAAGGAGAAAGAATAGCTGTTGGAGTCCTGACAAGAAGCAAGTATTTGTTGAAGAGGATTAATCCGTTAGAAAGTGCTTTGCTTCCATTATGCTTATGTTTCATTGGATGAGGTTGTATAAACTTCTACGTTATATGGCTCTGACACAAAGGAGACGTTGTCTGTGAATTTGTCCATTGAGAGCCCATACTGAAGACTTGTTCAGAGATGCCTATTACTTGTTAATAAGTCTAAGCATAAAGCATTTATGAGAGTATTTGATTTTCACAAAGTCGTTATGTAAATAAGGAAAGATTCGGTAGGGCGTAGGTGAAGCTGTCAGATGCAAAGCTGTTAGAGAAAAAGTGCTTAAGTATTACACTTCAATGTTCGAGTGTTGCAAAGATTATTTCAAAGAAAAGTTCAATGCTTTAACACAATACTCGAGTATTATCTGAAAGTGTTTGAAAAAGAATCAAATACTCGAGTTTTAAATCATAGTTATTGAGTACTGATAATGCTTCTTAAGATTACTCGAGTATTTTGTGAAAGTATTGTGAAGAAGAGTAAAAAGGATTTCAATACTCGAGTGATAAAATTGGAGTGCTCGAGTATTAGGAGTGCTGGCAATCAGTGCTGGAGCATAAGTTGAAAGCATTTGAATAAAGGTCAGAATACTCGAGTGTTAAAAAGTAGTGCTTGAGTACTAATAGTTCTTGATAAGGTTGCTCGAGTATTCTGTGCAAGTATTGAAAAATATAAGTTTTGAAAAGTCATAATACTCGAGTGTTAAAATCATAGTGCTCGAGCATAAAGTGTGCTTGCATTGTGTGCTGGAGCATTTTCAGAGAGTATTGATGAACAGTAAAAATTTTGGTCTCGATGCTCAAGCATTGGATGTTAGTGCTCAAGCATTAGTAATGCTTGCAGTCAATGCTTGGAGTGTTCAGTGAAAGCATTGCGTCCCAGAAGCACAATGCTCGAGCATTAGGTGTCCATGCCCGAGTGCTGACTGTGCTTGATGCGTATGCTGGAGCATTAAGTGAAAGCAATACATGGAAAACTAAATTTTGAGCTCAGTACTTGAGCACTAGGTTCTAGTGCTCGAGCATTGGCATGTTTGGCTGAGAAAATCTGATTCTGAGGCCTGATGCTTGAGCATTGGAGTCGTGGTCCAGACTTCAGCTTGTAGCTCAACTTGCAATGACAATAAATCTCTCATTTCAACTCCAAACATTGTTTATAATATATCAATGGAAATGCCTGCAAGTCTACTTTCATATGAAGCAAGAATCATTCACACATAATGTATAAAAAGAAAGTTAGGATAGATTCAATAAGAAAAGGTCAGAAATAATGCATTCAATTTGGACCACCAAGTTTAGAAATTTATATCTCTTTCATTTGAAATCATTTGATGCTATTCTTAGTGTCTATGAAACTAATTTTGAGTCTAGTTTCATATGAAATTGGTTTCACATTAATCGGAGTTGTATTTTAGGAGATATGATCAAAAGACCAGATATATGTCAAGCTATCATAAAACAAAGGGCCCCAATGCTTGAGCACTAGAGATCCAGTGCTCGAGTATTATGTTCCAGAGGTCAGTGCTCGAGCATTAATGGTCCAATGCTCGAGTATTAACTCCCAGATGTTAATGCTCGAGTATTATGTTCCCAATACTCGAGTGTTGACTCCAAAGACTCACTAGAAGCTCTGAAAACACATCATACTTGAGCATTAAATTCCAGAATCAGTTTTGAGCATTCAAAAGAAGTTGAGATGAATGGTTGACCAATGTATAATGATAAAACATCTATATGAAATATTTTAACATTCAAAATAAGCTATTTAACCAAATCATACTCTAATTAAAAGAATGCATAAATATTGATTAATCAAATATGCATTGTAAAATCATTTGCATGGTAAATATGTATTGTGAAAACTTTTTGCATTGTAAAAACAGTTTGCTCTTATTTGACATCATCAAAACTAATATCTAACATACACTAGATGATCCTAGGCTCATTTTGTTGTGAGGTCCATGACACCTTGTTGATGTTAAGGGGAGAACCCAAGGTCCGGATTTGTACTCCGTGGATCTGGCCATCCCACAATACTTGGACGGTTAGCTTTTTGGAGTATCGACTAGTTATATGGAACAGCTTCAATCCATGGGTTCAGTTAGAGGAAATAAGGCAGGGGAAGTTATAAGAGACTCAGTGATTGAGAAAAGTGATTATGTAATTATTGATCCAATTGATCTTTGTGTTCATTGTAATATATTTACTCTAATGATAATGTGGATACGGAAATATTTATATATATCTTATGATTTTTGAATAGAGATGCATGTGAAATGTTGGAAAACTAAGTATTACCTATGAAATTATTATTATTTGCAATTAATGATTTATCTCTCACACTACTACAAAAGGTACTTTTTGTGCCCTATTTTTAGCCTAATTGGCGCCCTTTCTTGGGGTCGTGTATGTGATGGGAGTAGAAAGTTAGGGCCTACAACACCCTATATCACGTGAGGTGCCAGAGGCCCTATATTACAATATAGGACGTCGTAGGGTACCACTTACGACGCCCTATATAGCAATATAGGGCGCCACACGTATATTTTTTTAAAAAAATTTTGTTCAATTTTATTTAACTCATTTACTATATATGATTCAGTTTGTAGTAGGTAATTTCATTTTATACACCAGATCAAGTCCAGACATAATAAACACATCATAGTTAAAAACAAAAGTAATTGTGGCTCATCAAGAGTTAGACGTATATATATCCTAAGCCAAGTCCTTGTGGTAGCGAAACACAAAAGTCATTGTCTCATTTACTGATCAAAGATCATTTTACAATTGTGGCAGTAACACAATTCATCAATCTAATTAACGCTATACAAGTTAACATGAAGAGTTAGAAACTATATATATTCACCTTGAAGAAATAAGCATTATTTACAAATCAAGAAGATGTTTGGCCAACAAATCTCTGATCAAATATATGGCATCAGCCATGTAAGCATCGTCATTATCAAAAATCTACAAATGTAAAAACAATAATTAGGCTAATTCAAATTCATCAAACCAAACGATTAACTCATCAATATTTGATAGATTATGTATTACCTCTTCTAAATCTGTAGTCAATCCACTCTAAGTGATACTATACATGTAACTGATGACATAATACCTGCACTCAATATTGCCTAATTGTCGAGGGCACTAAAGATAAAAAACATATTGTTAAAATGTATAAAGGGATCAAACAACTTTCATTGAAAGAACTTAAAGTCAAAGTACTTACTTTTGTTAAGACCACTGTGTTTGAAAGAACATATTTATACCTTCACGTTTACCGCCCATAATTCGGTATGTCTTGAGTACGCTGCGATTGAATTGACAATAGTTACATATGAAAAAAAACATATTTAAACATCATTAAAAGCAATAATTTATAAATAGAAAAACATACGTATCAAAGATGTATTTATGCTCGGCCCCTACCTTTCTGCCAGACAACATATCAAACCAATACACAGTATTCACTAGGGGGCAGCCAAGATAAAGACTCCAATGATGACTACAAAAACACATTTAAATGAAGATGAAGTTAGCAAAACAAGTTAATTATTACCAATTCGCTTAAATGTGTTAAAGGGATAACTATAATTCCATACCTTTTAATTATTGGCGCTAGGTAACACGGCTTTGGATTGATGTTTGCTCTTATTGTGTTCCCAACATAATTCACTCTGTGTTCTAAAGAAATATAACTCATTGTTATATTCACAGGACATATAAATCCATATAAATTATCTCTAGAAACATCGACGTTTATGTGTTGGAATGTTCTATTAAAGAGTTAAATAATAAAGGAAATAGTGAATTATATAAAATCTAAAAAATGGCATCATCAAATGAATATAGGAATATGAAAAACTTACAACATTGCAAGTTGAAGCCATGCTATATCGAGGACCTCTAGCGATGGGAATTGTTTCACACCATCCTTGTCGATAATGAACTCATACGTTAGACTATGACCAACAATCCCATCAAACATCTGCATGGTCACGGGTGTAAATTTTTCTCATAACTGCCACAGCCGTAACAAGGAAGGAAATTTTGCATCTTCTTTTGGGTCCTAGTAAAGTAGAGAATACAAATTATAAATATAATGCCAAAAAAAATTAAGTAAGATCATAAGGTGGCTACTACCTCATGAGGTGTTGTAGGTGTAGAAATGAGATTTTTTGGCCAAAGAATGAAGCAACCCTTAGATTGGCCTAAATGGAGCACATCTCGATCAGAGATTGGGACATCTGAGGCTTCTACACCATTTTCAATACGTGTCACCGAGACACGAGACAAGCTATCTGGAATTGGCATAGAATGGTGTGTAGTAGCTTGCCTATAGAAATAAACATGGGCAACGGCACATATTGGCTCATCAAGGTAGAGAGTACAATGCTCTAAAAGGGTGCCCTATGGCGCCCTATCTGAGGATAGGGCTCCAAAGGGCTCGTAATCACTTCTTATAATTACAATAATGCCACCGCCTTTATTTTTTACTCCATTTTTAAAAAAAAAGGTAACGAATTTCAGTAGTAAAAACTATCCTCTGTAGTAGTGTCACTAACACTCGCTTATATGCCTAGTAAGTTGGTTTGCTGGTTACTAAGACTTTTTCCTCACCTTGTTGCTATTAACTTTTTCATGTGAAAGCTTGTAATCGCCCAAGTAAAATAACCTCACAATAAATACATAATTGATATAAATTCCTTAAGGTCCAAGGCATAAGAGCTATAGGTGAGATACACAACCCATAAACCTTTGACAATATCACAATATCAATTCGACTTAGGGCACAAAACTCGCCTACAAGTCGCCGCTAGAAGTCACAAAAATTAACAATGATTAAACCTCACAATAAACATACTGTTCCATATATATTCCTCAAATAAATACGTAATATGATAGATAAATGATGGGTCTAATTTCATGATAGAACCATAAAGATAAAAAATCAATAGAGCATGCAAGTCTTATAAGTCTAGTAATATACATTTCTCCTTAAAATAGTCTAGTTATGAAGCATACAGTGATAGGTACTATCAAACTGTTGGCTCATTCTCTTCAAGCCTCAAACAACTAAGTTCTTCTCTTGAAAAATAAACATCATTAAAGAGAGAAATAAAGTCCCACCAACCAACAATCAATTCACAGAATATACAATACATGATTATAAGTCAATGAAGTATTACCGAAATATAATGCTCTATGAAATTAGTGTTTTGCATTCCATACAATGATAATACACAATTGATCCCTCCATCCTACTCCTCTATATCACTCCATGATGTGGATCCGGCTAAATGTGATGAGCAACCCGACCAAGGTCTAGCAGCAATATTAATACAACTGATCCTCATTCATTCTCCCTCCTGGGTCTAGAATCAAAGGGTATCTGGCCTCTCACCTGGGTCTAGGCTGACTCCCCATATGGGTCTGAGTCATATTAAAGCCAATCATTATGATCATTAGCAGAGGCAAACGTGGATATAACACAAACCCAATCATCACACGTTCAACCTAACTACTTCAATACCACCTAATATTCCCATCTTCAACAAATGCATAAATTTACTATTTATCACAGATATGGTAAGTTATAAATAGTTCATCATATGTATATTTAAGCAAAGCATGTTCTTTCAATAATACTTGCTACTTCACTAAAATTTCATACATAGATATAGAGATGAGATTAATAATAAATAACTAAGGTATTGAAAATACCTTACAATTCATGCAAGCATATAAAATGAATTAACTATGGTTACCTCAACTCTAAGATACTCATAAGCTCAAGCTACAAAAGCACCAACCACACTCAAATCAACCTGCACAATGATAAAGATGCAAATTTAATACATACAAATTAAACAATTAACTTGGTTATATCCACTTAAAGTCTTGGGATAATTATTAAAAATTCATACTCTTAATAGGCTCTCAGTCATTTGATTTAACCTAAATTTAATTATTCCCCAATACCCAACAATTCAATTAAAACACAAATTAACTTCATTTGCACAAAATCCCCAATTTAAATTTAGAGTTTCAAAAATAAAACTGTTAAATTATATATTCTTAATCTATTCAATATCACAAAGCTGATTAACACTTCAAACAATATTTTAAATAACAGTAATGAAGCATTCAAACCTAATATGTCAAACAACATATATAGAATAAATTATAAACTGTTTAAATCAAATACTTATTTTAAATTATCACATCAATCAAATCATAAATCCAAATGAAGGAAATTTAAAAATTATTTTCCATCTACCTTTCATTAAATAGTTATTGATAAAAACTCAATCTTTATCTCAAATCCTAATTCTAAATTTTCATTTGATCAACATAATATTACTATCATTGAAAGGGAAAATTATTTAAAAAACTTTTACGGAGGAAGTTAATTGAAAAAAAAGTAGTTTAGATTGCCTAATTAATCCCAAAAACAAAATCTTATACCATTGCAGTCAACAATGTCTGAGAGAGAGAATGCCTAACCTAAGACTACTAACGTGAGGTGAGGGGTATATAAATAGTACCCCTCAAGTGACACAGGCGTCACACAAGCTACAGTTTTCTTTTGTTTTTTTGTTTATTTAATATATATATATGCCATGAATTGATGCCTCCTCCCTCCATTTTTCTTTTTCAATATATATATATCATTAAGGGCCACAAAGCCCTTTCATAGATATATATATTTCATTTTTCCTATAAAAAATTATATTTTTGTTCAAAATTTATGATTTTTAATTTAGATGCCTCATATTAGGACAAATTCTTTTGACTTGAATGCTTACGCAACAAATTGTACATAACATAAGTATTATTTCCAAATAAAAATGAAATCCTTTAAATAAATAGTTATTTCTCATTATAATTAAGTCCTATAAATAAAAAATAGGATGTTACAAAGCTTCCGTGCTAAGAATTCTGTGAAGGCTTCGGAGGCTTAAGTCTTCCTATAATTGTATAGCCTCCTCCTTTTATATATGTGATGTATTGATATGTATATTGCCATCATTATAGGGCTCATATATTTTTGTATATCGTAATTGAGAATACATGGATTTATACTTTTGATGAATTACTATTAGAAGGCTAGATACCTATCTCTATTGTTATCATAGTATTTTAGTGGATCAATTATGTTGAATTATGATTTTATTGTAGGAACACAATGTATGTGGGGAAAAGTTTGACATCGAGCCATCTATTTGCAAATTGTATGAAATTTAAAAGTTTTAACTCTATTAATTGATATTCAGAGTAATTGTTAAGTGATGATTGTTGAGAAAGTAATTGGTCTAGGAAAGCTGTTGTTACATTTTGGTATTAGAGATGTCGCTCCTCTTTCATTAGTCAATGCATTGCATCATATCTAGTTGCAATATACATAATACTCACATATCCTTCCCATTATTTCTTAGCTTGTTCATTCATCTCTTCTAGTGGGTTGCATTCTTATGTGAGGAGAATGGTGTGAACCAGATCATGGCAATCAGACCCAAGAGGATGTTGGATTAGAACAAACATACACGCAGCAGAATTATAAAATTTTATAATCCTCATATGGATTTGTCAAAGGCATTTAGACTGAGGAGATAGAGCAATACTTTTTGTGTTTGAAATTCAAAGCCTTCCCCACGTTCGGATCTCTTCAAGTTCCACGACCTTCATCATTCCTGGTTTCGATCACAAAGAGCCGACGTTTCTGATCATCTCTCTCTACCGGTATCCACATGAACAGTTCCCAACAATCACGGTGTGCTATCGTTTATCACGTCTCACTCTCTCTCTAGGGTTTCTGTGGCTCACAATCAGATTTGAATTGTAATACCTCTCTTATTCATGGGTCCTTATATTTATAAAACTCCAGGAAAGCATCGTAATCCGTGATTAATCTTTTATTAATCTTTAAAATTTGAATAAAGATCTCAAAAGATATTTAAGATTAATCTTTATTAATCTTGAAATTTGAATTTCAAAAATGATATCCATGATTAATCTTTATTAATCTTGAAATTCGAAATTCAAAGATATTCAAGATTAATCTTTATTAATCTTGAAATTTGAATTTCAAAAAGGATATTCAAGTTTAATCTTTATTAATCTTGAAATTTGAAATTCAAAAGATATTCAAGATTGATCTTTATTAATATTGAATTCAAAATCCAAAACATGAAATTCGAATATTGCAATTCTAATATGGATTAATCTAATTTGATCAAATAATATCCATATGATTAATCCAAATGATGAGCTAATGAATTTAATTTATCATTATAAATTAAATCTGAATATTAATGTTAGTTATTTAATTTATCAAATAAACTAAATATTAAAACTAACATATAATATTGTTGTCATTTCTGTGAGGATGGCTGCACCCAAGAGGGGGTGAATTGGGTGTTTACAAAATTTTCGTTCAAAACTTAATTTATCAAAACATTCAAATCAAGTTTATCTAAACCTTAGATTTTGAAAACAGATTGCATGCTTGGAAAACAATACAAGTTAATGAAGATGACATAATAGAAAGCACACAACGATTTATCCTGGTTCGGCCCTCTCTGACCTACATCCAGTCCCCATAGCATCTCTTAGATTTTCAATCCACTATATCATCCAAGTTTAAACCAGGTACTTGGAAAACTATTACAATCACAAGTTCACTACGGACACTTGCAAAGTTGTTTCAAGTTTGTCACGGTAGGTACTTGAGAACCCCATAAATGTTTCCAGGCATTTATGAACCTACTCAAGTTTGCACTGTAGGTACTTGAGAAACCTTTACAATCACTCCCCCTTACCACATGTAAGGTTACACCGGGAATCACACTCCCTTACAGACTTCAACACAATAGAGACTCACATGCTCTGTTTTCTCAACCCAAACCAGACAAATAATCTCAAGATCCCAATATTGAGTTTCTCACAGAAATACGATGAGTTTGGATGACTTAATAAAATGCTCTCTCAAAGAGTGGATATATCGACATTGAACCTCTCGGAGAAGAAAGTATTAGAGTCCTAATGATATGCTCTATTTTTTGTCTGGTGACTCCATCCTCTTCATCTCTTCTCAACTCTGGCTTGATTGCTTCTCATTTATAGCCCAAACTTTGTTTGCTAGCTGCTGCTCAGAATTTGTATAGCTGTTGGAGTGTGATTTGTATCCATTACTCTCAACTGCTATTTTAGTGGTCTGACTGTAGCTCTGTAGGTAGTATGTCCAAAGTATGTAATTTTGTCCGTTGAAAGTCCACGCTGGAAAGGGTTTTGAAGAACCCATTTTTTATTACTATGAAAAGGCAAAGAGCAATTATGACAATATTTGATATCTAAAAAGTCATTGCACAAATAAGGAAAGTAGGTGCAGAGTGTAGGTAAAGCTGTCAGATGCAAAGCTGTCAGAGAGAGAGAGCAAGAGCTGGTACTCGAGTGAAAGATTTTAATACTCGAGTGTTGAAAATTTATGACAGTAGTGTTAGTAATGCTGGCAGTCAATACTTGAAGTGTTGGCTTCCAGTGTTGAGAGAAAGGTCACAACACGCGAGTGCTAGAAATCTGTGCTCGAGTGTTGGTTCCTGCTGGAAGCTATCACTTGAAGTGTTACTTGACAGCACTGTCAAAAATCTCAACACTCGAGTATTGAAAATGCAGTACTCGAGTGTTAGCTATGCTGTCAGCCAATGCTGGAAGGGTTGTCTAAAAGTGTTGAGAAAAAATAGTCAACACTCGAGTGCTGAAATACAATGCTCAAGTGTTGGCAATACTTTCAGCCAACACTTGGAGTGTTATGTGAAAGCATTGAGTCCTAGAAGCATGATACTCGAGTAATAAAATCTCAATGCTCGAGTGCTGGCTGTAGCTCAACTTGCAACAACCATAACTCTCTCATTTCAACTCTAAACCTTGCATATAATATATCAATGGAAATCCCTGCAAGTCTACTTTCATATGAAAGATGAATCAGTCCCAAATAATGTATATAAAGAAAGTTATGATAGATAAAATAAGTACAGGTCAGAGATAAAGCATTCAGTTTTGACCATCAAGTTTAGAAATTCATATCTCCTTTATTTGAAATCATTTTATGCTTTTCTTGGTGTTTATGAAACTCGTTTTGAGTCTAGTTTCATATGAAATTGGTTTCACAGAAATCGGAGTTGTATTTTGGGAGATATGGTCAAAATACCAGATATATGTCAAGCTGTCAGAAAACAGAGGACCCCAATGCTCGAGTACTAGAGATCCAGTGCTCGAGTGTTGACTCCCCATATGTCAATACTTGAGTATTATGGCCCAATACTCGAGTGTTGAGCCTAAAAACTCAACAGGAAGCCCCAAAAACTCATCATACTCGAGTGTTTGACTTTGTGCTCGAGTGTTAACTTCCAGAATCAGTTTTGAACATCCGAATAAATCTGAGATAATGATAAAACATCTATTTAAAACATTTTAACATTCAAAAAGAATTATTTAACCAAATCATCCTCTAATTAACAGGATGCATAAATATTGATTAACCAATATGCATTATAAAATCATTATGCATGGAAAATATTTATTATGAAAACTTTTTGCATTGTAAAACATTTTGCTCCTATTTGACATCATCAAAACTAATCATATCTAACAATTTCAGATTTATATGTATAACTATATAAAATTTGAATAAACCCTAGAATGTTAAGTTCATGTTGCGCTATTCTTGCGCGTGACCCTGTAAGCTCATATGAAGTTGGTAGTGTGCTAAACCGAGCACTAGCCCACAAGTCACAAGTGGCCTCTAACAAAACATTACGATTACCTAAATCACATGATGATTGTTAATACGATATAACCTTTTATGCAACCATATCACGTCTCTCTTAGAATAGGATTTGACCAAGAGGGAGTGAATTGGTCTAATAAAAAATTTAGCAAATTTGAAAACACAAGGACAAGCACAAAGTCACCGAGAGTGAAGAAGAAAGATGAACACAATGATTTATCCTAGTTCAGTCTCCTTAACCTACGTCCAATCCTCAGGGCACTTTAGAGATTTCCAAATCCAATATCAGCAATAAAACAGGCTTTACAAGCCTTTACAACCTGGGAATTACTCCCCCTTTCTCTTTTCACTATAAGAGAGTATACACTCTCTGTTTACTAACTCACTTTCAGCCCAATTTACTCAAGATCCCATTCTTGAGTTTCTCACAAGTTTACAAGGTATGTTAGCCTCAGATAACTCTCTAAAAAGAGTGGATGGCAAATAATAAAGCTCAGAAAGAATTAATGAAAGAGTACAAAGAATGTAGTAAATGCAGCTCTTTAATGCTCAAGATGTTCGTATCTATTCTTCGTAATGAATGCTGTTTTATAGCTGAGAATTGATGAAGTGTCCGTTAGACTGCATTCAATAGCCGTTACTCTAATCAACGACTAATGGTTTCTGCATTAATGGTATTTAATGCTTCTGAGTCAGACGACGGTGAATGTTGCAGAAGAACGTTAATAACTCTGAGCCTCGGACCATGCTTTGCTTTTTCCCCATTGATTATTTTGAACTTCTGCATTTATGAGGGCAGTTAGTGTAATATCCATAAATTTTGATGCTAGCTAAATTAAATGCTAATCCGATAACTAGGAAATGAAAAGAGAAATCAGAGGTAAATAATACAGAAGGAAGAAAGACTATAGCTCGGAAGTCATAAAGATAGACCTGCCGAATCAAAGAGATAGGATAGGATGAGATCCTGTTTAGTGATTGTAATGCCAGAGAAAAGTAGAGGCATAAAGCATGAATAGTTAAAGTATAGTTATTATATAGAGATGTTATTTGTCCTGTAATTTATAACATTTAAATATGAGAATGAGTTGGGCAGACTTTGAATAAGTTGTGGTTAATTTCTAGAGAAATTAGAAAGTAAACAGGACTAGAAGTACTAAAGTTGCTGAAAGGCTTTATAATTACTATGAGCAAGCCATATAGACTGTGATAGACACAGTAGCAGCAACAATTTTAGTAACTACAATAGACTTCCCAACTTAAGTCAGCCCAAGTTAATTGCAATAAAGGCATAGTACTAGCAGCAGAGTTTGACGATACTTCGTAATGAATTATCTGCTAGTATATAGGATTAAATCTTTATATGATGAAAGATTCCTATGAGAATAAATTGTAAAGTTGAAATAACCATGGATGAATTGGTCAAGGAATATTAAGAGCCTACCGAAAGAAAAGTCAGGTAGTTCATCATAAGGTGAATATGATGAGAAATGGAGAAAGAAGTGATATGATACACCCTGTAATTGTAAAGGCAAGTAATATAGAACGTAAAGATGCCTTAGACAATGAGATTTAAACTATTGATATTTCACTATGTTTTCAAGCATCGCAGAAGAGTGTGGTCCTCAGGCCAAGTACGAAAATGAGAAATGAAATTCTCATTTGTAAATGCCACTACTAAAATAAGTAAGAAAGTTCATGAGAGGTTCCATGAATGGGACAAGGTGCGTTGCATTATGATGAGAAGAGGAAGTACCCAACGGAAAGCATACCAGAAAATGTTTTAGCCAAAAAGTATCTCTCTAGAGTTTGGAATGGTGATTTTCCAATGCCATCACCGCAGTTAGGCGAGCCACTTTCTAATAGACATGAAGAAAGGTAAACCCTGATAGATAGGGATATGTGGGACTACCTACCCTAGCACAAGATGTGACACTCCTTAATCTTTACCTTTAGCTTCATTTTATATCCATTTGGAAGCACCTTTAGGCCTTTAGTGACTTAGAGTAACCAAAGAGTGAAAAATAAAATTTTCAAGTTTAGGATTACTATTCATGTCACTATTCACAGATTTTTGGGCCAACTTTGAAAATTCGTAACTAATTCTAGAAAAATCAAAATTGAGTGCTTTCAATTTCTACGTGAAGTTTATAAGTTCATATATAAGGGAAAAATACTCATTAAGTCATTAGCTTGCCCAATTGAAACAGTTTAAGGCGTGAAAAAGCACTGTTCATTTGGCAATTTTTCATTTTTCCCAGATTTTCAGTGATTTTCTTCAAACTTTGGAACATCATAACTTTCTGTATAAAACTCAAAAT
>JANTPZ010140469.1:0-12980 GCA_025593235.1 Vachellia pachyceras | reverse complement strand
TGTAAGAGGAATGCAAAAGATTCTACACACAGTAGCCTAATCTCATTAGCCGCATTGCCATTTCGACTTAAACATCATATAATCACTGTTTCTTTCTTTCCTTCATAAAACAACACAGCCTCATAACGCAATCGGAAACTCTTCAATGAGGTTTTCTTACCAAACATGCACACAATTGGACCTTAGATATAATCCTAAAATTAAATCATACCGCAACTATTTCAATTCGTAAAGAGGAGTGATATCAACAACAAAACGAATCTAGGGCAAGACTCCCATTGCAATTAAGTTTAAAGAAAGTCCAAATAAGTCAAACCTAAGGAGTCCCAATTGCCTGATTAAGTTCGCCGGGCTAAATATCCTGGAGAGGCGCCTGATCTTTAGAGAGTTTCACGTAATGCGATTGCTTCCTTTCGTCCATCCGATCTCACAAAAACCCAGAATTAAAAAAAACCGCAAGCAAAAAATGAACTAAGAATGACAAAAGCCGCGTCCGTTTAGACTTTGGAGCTACGAAACGACCATATAAAAAAATACTGAAGAACCCAAATCTTAAACACTAGAAGATCACGAGAATTACGAGGTACCCGCATCGTTTCTAGATGGTCAATACGCTAATCCTCACTCAATTTATGGAAAATTACAGAGTCTAAAAACACAAAAGTTCAGCGGATTCTTCGAGATTAAGTGAGAATAAGAGGGAAAGTGGCTGACCCATTGAGATGAAAATGAAGAAGAAGATGTAGAGAGACGGAGACGAGATTAGACAGAGTGGCCAAGCTCCTGCTGCAGACGGAGTGGCCGAGCTCTCGGGGGGGCTTAGGACTTGGCGATTTCGAGCGGTCGAGCAGTTAGGGCAAGAGATCTGGTAGTGTTTGTGGTGTCTTTCGAGATGGAGACTTTAAATGGCGGCAATTTTATAAAAATGTATTTGAACAAAAAAATGTTTAGAAAAAAATAAGAGGGAAACCAGCCCTCCAAAATTTTAACATAGGTGGAAATTTAGAAAAGCATATTAATTTTTTTATCCCTTAAAAATTTCATGATAACAATGTATTTGAATAATTTAATATTACAGTAAAAAAAAATTTTCTCACTAGTTTGTAAAATGAGTGAGGAATATAATATTCCTTACTAATGCGGTAATTTAGAGAGGAATATCTAGGTCGTCGCTAATTTAGAAAATTAGAGAGGAATATAATATTCCTCGCTAAACTCCTCGCTAAATGGGCATTTTAGATATGAATATCCAAGTCGTCGCTAATTTTCCTCGCTAATTTGAACATTAGAGAGGAATTTAATATTCCTCGCTAATTGGGCTATTTAGAGAGGAATATCAAAGTCATCGCTAAATTTCCCGCTGATATGTGATTTTCTAGTGGTGTACCTTTTGATTTGGCATTATTTTTTCTACTTAATGGCCAAGTCAAATAACAATACGTGGAAAAAATCGCAAAAACAAGTAAAAGCATACACAATGTGGCTTCATCTAAATTTTATACTATATGATTATGTTGACGTTTGTTTTAAATTAAGTGATGACAACATCATGCACGCGGTTTGATCAAGAGTTCAAAGTGTGCTAGCGTAAATTAAAAAAAATGGTTTTGAATATGTTGAAGCTTATGAGTAATTAATTATCAAGGTTGTTTTTAGTGTCAATTTCAGACTTTCTAAAGACAAATTTTGATTGCGAGAGAAGTTGTCACTATATAATAATCAAGACAAAATTATAGAGATTAAATTGCACCAAGTGAATATTCAAGTACTAAATTAGAACCATATCAAAACCTGATGGACAAAAAAAAACTAATTTTCCCTCATGAATAATTTGAGTATTTTATATTATCTCAATTTTTTGATATAAGAGTGGACAACTAATTAGAGTAGATTCAAAAAATTAATTAAATTAGTTATTTCTAATAAATATGAGTTGATTTCATTAAAATTCCTTATTTTATCATGAATACTACCCTCGGATAAAGCCCTTAATTAATGTGTGCAGTAAATTATGATACATTGAGAGAAAACATTATAAATTTGAGAGATAAAGTTAATTAAAATCTTATAATTAAGAACCTTACCAAATCAAATTCTCAACTAGTCCTAGTCCTTATATGAAAGATAGGAAGAGGTAATAATATTATATATAGACATGTGGGACTTGATGAATGAATTGTGTAGCGGGCAACAGTGTTTGACCTGGCTTAGATTTTATAAGCACAGTACACAATGTGGAAGGGGAAGAGAAAATTAATTAAATTAGACAAGCTAAGCTTGACGATGAATAAGAAAGCGCGTTGTAACAGAGTAATAGACCTGGGAATGTGCGAGGAAATTACATGCATATATTTTTGAAATATGCACAAGTAGTTCAAATCCAAGTCTATAGATACATGTGCTTTGAGAAATCTATAAATACGAACACATTAAAGCAAATAGCTACAGCTAACCAAATTAAGCTTCTACAGGTTTGGTACATATCCATAACGATAAAAATTAAGGGTAGAGATCGATGGACGTGTCTTCCCTTTACCATCTTGTAATGGCTCTTTTGATGATTGCCTCCACTCTTTTGTTGCAGTGCCCAAACGCTAGTGCAGGTATATGTCTTTATTCATCACAAACTCATTGCATGTATGAGTGAGTTTAGAGTTAAATTTCTCATACTGACTTGTTTGTTTGAACATAATTTTGTCTACTAATTAACTTGTTTTGGGGAGATTAAAAAAAAACTAAATAAACAGTAAATTACTACTTTAAAATTTCATTAATATTCCTGACAAAAGTTAAATAGCTATTATATAATGATCGGATGCGGCATGTAGTAGTTAACGTGTGAAGAATAATCGGATGCGGCTGGTCCTTTGCCACCGACACCAACTCCACCGCCTGGGTCTATTCCCATAAAGCCAAATCCAGCGCCATTGTACAGATCCCCTCCTCCACATTATTGATGATGCCTACCGTTTTCATATGTTCAATCCCATGAAAGCTTTATAGTTCTCAAATCTTTCCATGTCAACCGAAAATGAAATAAAATAAAATTTAGGCTTGTTTCCTGGATATAGCAACTTCTATTCTCAAGCCTTACAAGCATTCCGATACATCATCATCGGAGCTCGCTTAACTAAGCAGATCAAACAACGATATATATATATATATATATAGTCTTTCTATTTAACGCCCAACACTTCAGAGACTTGACCTGCATGCATGCGGTGAGCTTTTTACAAAATTAATCACCATGTTTAATTTGAGTCACTCTGCTTTGCACGAATTATTGCTCTACCACGTGCGTGTTGTAAATTTGAGTCACTCTGCATGCATGCATGCGGGACGCCATGAAATGCCATTCTATACGCTTCTATATAGTCAAGCTCCGAACCATAATGTAACGAACCAAAACAAAAGCATTGTGAGTATTATGGGCTTATGGCTTTAGCAAAACCAAACCATATTGTTTTTGGTCTTCAAATATGAGACTTAAAAACCAAAGTCCAACTATTGTCATTTTCATGTTATTAACTGAACCGTATATATCTCTATTCAAACTCAACGTCACATTTTGTTTTATTTTTTCCCCTAGAGTATTTTTATGTGTACGGGTATTCTTCAATTGATGATAATTTGTACAAAGTATAGTTGGCTACTAAATAAATAAAGATTCACATCACAGTTAGTTCACCATGTTACGAGAGTTTGACGTCTTCCATTTGCACCAAACGTTCGTTAATTGATCTCTTTTTTATTTAAATATATAGAGTCCATGTCTTATTGATCAAAGCTGGGTTTTCCCGAAACATTAAACAATTAAAGGCTTAAAGCTGAACTCAACACAAATACACACACTCCCTTTACCTTTTGCATATTGTAATAGGCTAGAAGGCTTTTTTTTTTTAATGCTGAATTTTAGGGGGAAATCATAGATGTATGGAAGGGCGAAATTTACTGATGGTTTCATCATATACACGGTTTTGTAACGAATTCAAGAGAACTACAGAGTACCACGTCTTTTATGATCTACCCAATAAAAATGTTTCAAGTGGCTTTTATTATCATCTCATATCCCATAATTTTTTAATTATTTCTCTTTTTTATAACCCATTATAATATATATTTGTAGTATTCACAATAAAACACATTTGAAATATTTTTATTGGGTAGGGCATAGATACTGTGACATTTCGGAAGTATATAAGTATTTTCCAAATTCAATAATGTGCCAAGTTAAAAACCATGCACGGTTTTTTGGAATTGTGAAGCTTACAACTAATAACTGATTGATAATAACATTGGTTAACTTTCAGGCTTTCTAAAGAAACAGATTATTTTTCTTATAATGTGTATTCGTTCAATAATATATATTGATTAATATGTATTGTGCGTATGTTTAATTAAGTAACATTTATTTTCCTATATAAAAGTTGTAAACTTATTTCAAGTGAAATAGGAAAAAGGGGTTGGAGCCCATAAGGTGCTTTTCTCTAAGGTTTTCTAATGTCGGTTATAGTATCCCAACTTCCTTATTTCATAAAGTAATTTCCCCATTAATATTCTATCTAGCTAGCTTATAAAACATGGTATAATTTCAATAGGAGAAAACATATATCGAGTACTGGACATACCGATTATCTAGTTCTCCAATAAAAAATTGCCATGTGGATTTGTTAACACTTCAGCATAGTGCCCTACAGCCTCGGTTCCCTATTTGCTGCAAATCAACATGGCGTAAAATATTTCAATAATATTTGAAAAGACTCTTTTTTTAACACATCCATGTATTAAATTTCCAACAAATCATATGAACAAAAATGTGCGAACTAAATATATCTAAAGATGAGTAAATTAAAATGTGAAGGATCCATGGAATTGGGAAAATTTACGCCCTCAAAAAATCAAAGGTATTAATGCATTGGCTGTGTGGAAGTGGAAAGGAGGGAGAAGCTGGTTTCTTGTGGTACGGTTTCTGCAAAATTAATCACCACATATATATTTATTAGGACCAGTTAAGTTGTAAATTTAACAAAAAAAAATCCTTTTGCTAAGAGCATTTTGCATTATTAAGTTTAAAAGCTTGCAAAATTACATATAAACTTTTTAAAATGGGGTAAAGATAATAAACCCGATGACTTGTGTACACCCCTGGTACTTTTTGTTCATGGGACCTATGAAGTCAAGTGAAATGCTCTCTCTCCCATCTCCCTCTCACCCTTCCTATTCACTTTTTGATCACACTTGCTCCACTACCCAATCTTCTTCTTCCATCGGCCATATCCACTATCCAGTCTAAACCAATGGCACCAACTCCAGTGTCTTTCATCTGCTCAAAAAGGCTACCGTTAGCCATTTATATGTAGGCCAGATTAAATGGGGTTTCAAGAATGGCGCCTTTTCTTCGCACATCAACCATCTAGAATTAGTGAAGCCATGAGTGTGGAGCTCTTAGTCGGCGGAAGAAGACATGAGGAGACGGTTGCTAGATGAGAATTTAACGGTAGAGATTCCCATGATTATGTCGACATTTCCTTTTTCTGGGTTTCAATTTAATGATGATTTGATAGTAACTGGTTATGAAGCAGATAAGCTTTTTCGTCCGATTCAGAGGACCTTTCAATACTCCAAACTAACCCCACCTACTATCTCAATCTGAATAAAACGTCAGCCACAGGACATTGCGATGTGATTAATATTAGAAGTTTACTATATTACAATATCTTAAATGTACATGGTGGATTGCTATATATAAAACAATTTTGATTCACAAAAGCATTAAAAAATCTACATAAATATGATTCATTTGGAATTACGTTGATGAGACTATTGACAAAAAGAGGAGGAATCAGTGAATTTACCTGAAAAAATATCTCACGCTAGGAACCAACACTGTATATTTATAAATAACTTTCAATATGTTTTACACAGATAAAAAAATCTTAAATTTTATTAACTTTATCTTAAAATTCAACAACATTCTAACTTTCTTTTAAGTGAACAAGAAATTATTTACAGAGGGCGTTTATAGTCTCTAGTGCAAGCCATCAATGGTGCTCAAAATACCACTTGCACGAGCAGAGTGGTTTACAAAAGCATAAACAGAGATAATAGGACTTGCACGGGACATGTATTCATTCATAAAATTGCTCTTGTTCCTGTGATCCCGAAACCTCCAACATAGTGTGCCGAAGTACTAAGTAGAGTCTCCAATGGGTACCCATACAGCACGGGTTAAGTTTCCAGTGGAGCCATTCGTTAAGCAGTTAAACGAAGAGTTCCCTTACCCTTTCATGTGGGAGAATTTGTTGGAAATATTGTGTATGGATATGTTAAAAGAAGAGTCATACATTATTTAGTATTATAAAAGTCCAAGTGAATATACAATAAATGTTATCTTGGACAAGTGAATAACCCAAAAGGAGGAATGAACTCATGCACAACGAAGGGTCAATAAAAATAAATCTGACAAGTTTCCCTACACTTATGTGAACATGTTAAAAAGTGGAATGGACACTCTTATTGGAATTAATTTGAAAAATCCAAAATTAATTTATACAAAAGGAGCATATTTGAAAATCGTGGATATATTAACTTTAAATTCATATATAAATGTTAGAGCATGTAAGCTATCATTTAATACAAAAAAATGGCTATATTCAAGTGCCATTAACATATATATTTTAAAGCCATCATTCAAAATTGTCGTATAAATACTCTCTAAACATTTTTATGGTTGTTTTAATATGCTTAACCTACAATTTATCATTAAGATGATACCCAACATAAAGCTTATATAAGGCAGTGTTTGTGAGAGGCTTAGTGACACAATTCTTGAGCTTTTGAGCATTTTGCTTCCCTCCTCTAGTTCTTTGTCTTGCTGAAATCTATTACCTTTCGTTAGTTCTATGTCCTTGTATTCTTACAAGAAGAATCCGATTAATCCTAGGAAGTGTTACAAATTGCTTTGCCAGTAGTCACAGAATAGTTACAGTGTCCTCAGACATAACTCGAATTAACTATTTATTTACAGGCATTGCTGCCAACATGATAAGTACAATATTATAGAGAAGACGGAAGATTCACTGAATTATTTCAAAATTTATGTGTTAGCTACTGTTGGAATATGGGTCACCCTTGATGGATTAGGCCCAAGTCTATGGGCTGGGCTAGGTCAAATACGTAAACCTAAACCCTAGTGGGAAGTTACAAGATAAGTGTGTGGCTCCCCAAAGGCGGCAGACATAATGCACAGAGCAAACAAGTTTTCTCTCTTCCCTTTTCTCTTTCAGAGAATCATCTCATCTTCTCTCCTCTTGCCTTCGGTGTATTTGCTGTGTATCATATTCGGATCCACTCTTGTGATCCGTCTTCCACGTGGGTATCTGCATATTCGTAATTCGGCATCTCCAGGTACGCCCGAAATCCTTTAGTGGTATTAGAGCTTATAGGTTCCTGAGGCATTTCTCTTCCGCACAGATACGACTTATTGTTATTTTAATCATGAACATTTGAGTATATGATTAAAGTATATCCATCACTATGATCTTTTGCTTACCATGCATGCTCTATGGCAATTACTTATTGTTTCATTAATATATATGCGTATGCATGTCTAATGCTTTCCTGTATAGCATGTTGTTTTGTTTTTCGGTTCAGATTTCAAGCATATATGTGATTTATGTGTATATTTGGTATGAAATCATATGCCTCTAAACCGAAACGATGAAAACGAAAAACAAAATGGGAAAGCGAACCCAAAAATGTAGAGATAAATTTGGGTCCTCATAAAACATGTGTTTTAGGTTTAGAAAACATATACATAGTGTAGATCTCTTCAAGATGAGAACGTGGACACCAAGAATGCGTCAAAACGGAAACTGGACGACGGAGTTACGGAGGAAAAATGATTTATGAGTTCCATCACATTTTTCAGAAAAGGAGACAGAATTAGGCTCCAAAAGTGCTCTCATTGCGTAGATCTCGTCGAAATGATGAAATGGACACCTAGAACGCGAAAAACGGAAGTCGGACAGCGAAGATATGGCCGGAAAACGTATCGGTCCTCCGATGAACAATAACCGTGCAAAAAAAAATTATTTCGCAGCAGCTGAGGGCAGAGGAACCGGGTCGAGGCACGGGTTGAAATCTGGGTAAGTTAACCCGCTGGATGCTCAACACGGTGCGTTTTGGAATTTAAAAAAAAGGGGGCAGCAGCAGCTGAGGGGGAGAGGAACCGGGTCAGAGGATCGAATCCCGGTCGGGTAGGTTAACCCGACTGCACCTGAGTTTGGGCCATGAGAAGCCCATAAAAAATTATATTTAAAAAGGAGGAATTTGTGAATTGGGCTAGAGAGGCCCAATCCACTTCCAAAAAAAATTGTGGGAGCTGGGCCAAAGAGGCCCAGTCCGGCCATTTAAAAAAAAATTTAGGTCTGGGCCAAGCAGGGCCCAGACGCAAAAAAAATTTTAATAAAAAAATCCGAAAAAAAATATTTAATAAAAAAATCCGAAAAAAATATTTAATAATAATAATTAAATTTAAAAAAATTATTATTTAAAGAAAAAGGCGCCACGTGGCGCGTGGGGCCACGTGGCACATCCAGTGGATACATTGACTACACCATGGACCTGTGGCGGCGCGTGGAGTCCGATGGTCCGGTGCGTGTCGCATTCTGGTGGCGGAAAGGCGGCGCGTGTACTATACGCGCAACACCATGAGAGTGGGCTTCGTCCCATTTTTCGAATTTTTAAGGAATTAATCTTCCCGAGGCGTGTGAGGGTACGTGTAAGGTCCAAATGAGACACGGTTTATTCCTAAAAATCCTAAAATTCAAGAGCTTCATTTTGATATGTAATTTGCCTATTTTATAAGGCAATTCAGGATATGTTTTTAAAGAAAATCAGTGCTTATTGAGTGATTTCTTGAAAATTTTTCAAACGAATAATTTCAAATTCATTTTTTTTAACAATGGAGTTAGAAATCTCAGATAACACTGAAACATTTTCTTAACGATTAATGTACATTGACTATGTTGGTGAACATATTCCTAAACGAGGATTCTAAACAAGAATTTAAAGAGGATTTTGAGGAGGAACATTTTAAATGGACCTTTTGAGAAGGATCCTGAGGAAGAGCCTCAGGAGGATCCGCAGGACAATTTAGAAGAGGATCCCGAGCAAAATGTTGAGCAGGGTCATGAAGTATCTCAAGAGGTTTACTCAGACCTAGATCCTAAATCCTCGTTCTCATTTAATTCTGAACCTCATAGTAACGAAGAGGAGGTCAACCAACCCTTTTCTCCCGCCATGGCTGCGACGATAGCCGAGCGTAATGCGATGAGAACGGCCAGATCCAAGAATATAAAAATCATTTATAGCATCATCGCTAATTACGCCAACAGCATAACTGATAATGAAACTGCAGAATTCTATGTGAATGTCATGTGAAGTATAGTGTAGCATTTAGAGTTACAAGCATATTCACATTAACAACCATGTGGATTAATGTAGTAAAGAAAACAACGGAATTTATTCTGAACAAAAACCAATACTTTAAAAGACTGAGGAAATAAATATTGGATTATTCTATTGCAAATATCTAAAAACGTATTGTACTTTAGATTTATGTGTTTACACTTTATGTTCTGTTAATGTGTTTTAGAACATGATTTGGTGTATGATTATGAATAAATGCATTGTGAAATGTGACATGTTTAGTTCATGTGAATTGTTATGGAATCGCTATTGTTATTCACATGTATGTCACCTGGTTACGCTTTTGATAAGTGGGAGCTTTTAGAAAACGAGACTTCTAAAAGTTAACGATTCAAGAAGTACTTATATAAAATTATTGAAAGAAAATAATGTAGTTACTAGTGTTTGTGTAATGGGAGGTACAAACGTATTCTCCTGATCGTAGATCTAGTGATCAAATTATATCCTTATCAAGAGTAATATAAGTATAAGACATTGTATACTGTGATATGCTACATAAACGCTAAAAACTCAGTTATATGAGAAAATATTTATTGAAAAGATACCCTGTCACCTCAGACCAGAGATTGGCAACAAAAGGTATTATTGCTAAATTGAACAAAGGGGATAAGCTGAACGGTGACAACTGGGATATCTGGCACCGGAAAGTGCAGTATATATTGGAAGAACATAGGCCCTTGAGCCATTGACCACCATTTTGGTGGAACATGAAGTTGGGACTTCAACCCAGCGTGAGGGAAACCTGGAGTTATACTAGGTATGGAAAAATGAGAGCAGTATTGCAAGAGTTACCCTGCTGAGAATAATGCTAAATGACCTGATGTGTCAATTTGAAAAACGTCCAATTGCATATGCCACGTGGGTAACTCTCAGAGATGAGTTTGGTGGAACTTTGACCACTAAGCTTAGGACGCTGACAATCAAGTTTGACACGTATAAGCTTCCGGGTATTACGTCCATGAAGAAGCACATTCGAAACATGTTAAACATGATCAGAGAGCTTCAGGAAGTTGGACTTACAATGACTGATGAGCAACAAGTGCAGGCTATGATCAGATCACTTTCCCTAGTTGGGAACATGTGAAAGTCAACTTAACCCATAACGATAACATCATCACTTTTAATGATGTTGTGAAGCACCTTGAGTTTGAGAATGAACGCTTGGAGTCATATAAGACTTCTGGGCATGCCTATTACACCAAGGATATAGGCATTTCCAATGCCAAGCCCGATTTTAAGAAGGGTAAGAAACTTCATGGAAAAGGCAGGAAGGATGTCTCTAAATTCAAAAGGGGCAAAAGTAAAGGTTGACCTGAATAAGGTCAAATACTATGCCTACCAGAAGTTGGGTCACTTTGCAAGGGACTGCCCTGGGCAAAATGACTGTGGGAAGACTCAAACTCAACAGACCATGTAACAAAGGATCGGGGATCCCTCGTGAATTACCGTCAGTTACCGCATTAATGCGAATGGCTTTATGTTGGCAATAATGCAAGGATCGAGGTCAAAGGCATAGCCACATGCAGACTAGCTATGCATGGTGGAAAGACCTTAATCTTGCATGATGTACTTCATACATCAGACATCTGACAGAATATAGTTTCTGTACTATGTCCGTTGAATTACGGGTTTGATGTGAACTTTCATGACAAAAGGTGCTGACATTCTTGGCGATGAAACCTTTTAATGTTTAACTTTCCTTTAAGGAAAGACATTTGTTATGGATATTATTAGTGATTTTAACTTGCATGACTGTTTTGTAAATTCTCCAATATAATAGTTGGCATAAATATCTGGCATGCTAGACTATAGCACATAAGTTTGAATCGAATGATCAAACTAGCAAAAGAAGGTTTGCTAGGTGAACTCCAAACATGGAGATGGTCTATGTGAAAAACGTTTAGCTGGCAAGGCAACTAGAAAACCTTTCAATTTGGGAACTAGAGCTGAAAATCCATTGGATTTATTCCATTCTAATATATGCGGTCCCATGAGTGTGAGGGCAAGGCACGGAGCTTAGTACTTCATTACTTGTACTGATGACTTTTCACAATATGGTCAAGTCTATTTGATCTCACATAAGTCTGAAGCACTAGAGAGTTTTAGACTGTCCATGAATGAGACAGATAATCAAATAGAACGTAAATAAAAGTATTACGTACTGATCGAGGTCGTGAATACTTATCCGATCAGTTTAAACAGCTCTGTGAAGAGAAAGAGGATAATTAGACAGCTAACTATCCCTGGCACCCCACAACAAAATGGTGTGTCAGAAAGAAGAAATAGAACTCTTCTAGACATGGTTAGGTCAATGATGGCTCAAGCAAGCTTACCTATTTCATATTGGGGTGATGCTTTATTAACAGCGGCCTTTATACTTAATCGTGTACCCTCAAAAACAGTCAGTTCCACACCCTATGAATTGTGGACGAAATGCAAGCCTGATTTAAAAATCTTAAGACCCTGGGGGTCAGCTGCGTACGTTCACGACGATTCCCACAGGCATGGGAAATTGGGTCCAAGAGGAAAGAAATGTATCTTTATAAGGTACTCAAAGGAATCCAAAGGATATGTTTTCATTGGGGAAAACGAAGATGGAACGATGATTGAAATTGAATCAAGGGATAATGCATTTTTGGAAAGTGAATTTCCTAGCAGAGGAGAAATAGATCGAACAGTATCTCTTTATAAGAGAGAAGAACAAGGTAGTGCAAATCAATCTAATGATTCCCATTCGTCTCAATATATCGATCTGAGTGGGAGATCAGAAGGCTTATAAAGGTCTTTACCTAGACCAAGATAGAAGAAACGAAAGAGACAAGAGGTTTCTGCAAGAAGGAGTGACAGGGGAAACGTACCTAAGAAGAGCTTCCCAATAGAGGGGGAAGCACTCATGGTCACACCGGATGAAGATGATGAGCCACGTTCTGTACATGAAGCCTTGACGTCCCCGGCCAAGAACGAATGGAGTAAGGCAATGGAAGAAGAGATTGATTCAATGAGAAAGAATCAAGTTTGGAACTTGTTGATCTATCAATTGGTCGAAAGACCATTGGGAACAAGTGGATTCTCAAGATAAAGAGAAAGATGGATGGATCAATTGATAAATACAAGGCACGTCTAGTAGCGAAGGGGTACCCACAATAGGAAGGTATCGATTATGACGACACCTTCTCGCCTGTTGTACGCTTTAATTCAATAAGGCTAATTCTGACAATAGTAAATAGTTTAGACCTGGAGTTACATCAAATGGATGTGAAAACTGCATTTCTAAATGGAGACCTGGATGAAGAAATCTATATGGAACAACCGATAGGTTTCATTAGGAAAGATTTAGAGAGCAAAGTTTGTAAGCTCCGAAGGTCCATTTATGGATTGAAACAATCATCCAGACAGTGGTATTTGAGGTTTCACAAGGCGATAACCTCATATGATTTTAAGATGATTGAAGAAGACCACTGCGTCTACGTCAAGTGGTTCGATGATAA
>JANTPZ010140466.1:0-13511 GCA_025593235.1 Vachellia pachyceras | reverse complement strand
ACTGAAAGAGCTTCACATAGGAATTTGAACCACCCCAATTGGAGTTATATAGAATTAATTATGATTTTTTAAAGTTTAGTCAACATGCTGACGGCTTTTGGTTACTATGTGAAATTAAGAGAGAAAGTAACCAAATGTAGTTTGTAGGAACTCCAAGGGTAAAAGTAAGCCTTTAGGGTTAATATGGCCCATTGGGCATTCACTTTTCATGGCTCTAATTATGCTATTAATTCCCTAGGGCCATAAAGTGACAAAAGAGAAAGCTATGGTTAGAAGATCAAAGTACTTAAGGAGGAGGCAAAATCTAAAAGGTAGTGAACTTACTTACTTGTATGTGTTTGATTTTTATGTTGTGCATTGATTTGCTATAGTGCTTTACTAGATTATGTGAAGCATGTATGAATGAATGAAGCTCTGTTTTATTTTTACTATGGCCATAAGTACATTACACAAAATATTGAGCACGCAGCATTTCATTATGTTGTAATTATGAGGACAACCTTGGAGTGTATGTATGTAATGTAATGTCTAATGAGCCCATGCATGTATGGATGTTATATGATAGCTAAGAACTCCTAAATGAATGATCAAATATGGTTCAAAAAGAATTAGGAGTTAGGGTTTCAAAAAGATGAAGTTTGAAAATGAGAAGTTTGACTTTTTATCAAAATGAAGTTGGTCAAACCCCTAACTTTGGCCTGTTCCAAAACAGGGTAAATGAACTCCAATTGATCTGAAATTTTACAGAAAAATAGTTGGCATTGTAAGGTTTAAAACAAGCCAAATAAAAATGGATTTGGAGTTTTGTACAGAAATTTATTATGTTCCAAATATTGAAGAAAATCACTGAAAAACCTGGGAAAATAGAAAAATGACCAAATGAACAGTACTTTTTTACGAATTAAACTGTATCATTTGGGAAAGTAAATGACTCAATAAGTATTTTTCCCTTATAAAGGAACTTACAAGCTTCAAATAGAAACTGGAAGCACTCAATTTCTATTTTTCTACAATTAGTTATGAATTTTCAAAGTTGGCCCAAAAATCTGTGCATAGTGACGTGAATAGTAACCTTAAACTTGAAAATTTTATTTTTCACTCTTTGGTTACTCTAAGTCACTAATGGCCTAAATGTTCTTCCAAATAGATATTTAATGAAGCTAAAGGTAAAGATTAAGGAGTGTCACATTCTGCATTTTGAATTCGAAGCATTTCTTGCATTTGGATCTCTTCAGGTTCCACGACTTTTTGCGTTCTTGATTCCGACACGAGGAGCCGATGTTTCTTTGATCGCCTCCCTCTTCCGGTATCCACGTGAAAAAGTTCCCAACAATCACAGTGTGCTAGCGCCTCTCACGTCTCACTCTCTCTAGGGTTTCTGGTAGCTTAAGGTCAGATTCCAATTTCTTATACGTCTCTTGCTCATGAGTCCTAACATTTATAGAACCCATGGAAAGCTTCTAGAATCTGCGATTAATCTTTAAAATTCGAATTTAGTTCTGAAAGGATATCTATGATTAATCTTTATTAATCTTGAAATTCGAATTTCACAAAGGATATTCAAGATTAATCTTTATATTCAAAATTTAAAAGATATTCAAAATTAATCTTTATATTCGAAATTTGAAAGATATTCAAGATTAATCTTTATTAATCTTGAAATCTAAAATTTGAAATTCAAAATATGAAATTTGAATGTTGCAATCTGAATTTGGATTAATATGATCTGATCAAATCATATACATATAATTTATCCAAATAATGAGCCAACGAATTTAATTTATCTTTATAAATTAAATTTGAATGTTAATGTTAGTTATTTAATTTATCAAATAAATTAAATATTGAAGCTAACATATAACACCTTTCTGATTTCAAATTTGTATATATATATACACATATATAAAATTCAAATAAACCTTAGAATTAAAGCTCATGTTGGGTTGTTCTTGCGTGTGACCCTGTAGGCCCATATGAAGTTGGCAGTGAGCTAAACTTAACATTAGCCCACAAGTTGCAAGCGGTCTCCAGCAAGACATTACTACTACCAAAATCATATGTGGATCGTTAACACGATACAACCTTTCATGCAACCTCATTACGTCCCTTCTGTCATGTGATGTCTTAGTCAAGGATGCAGCATGGATGACGTCATCTTCCTATTTATGATCATTACTTTCTCGATCCATGAGCAGTCTAATTAAAGAAATGAAAACTCATTTTTGTTACAGTATGGTCATACATTTATTAGACTCACTCATCGAGGGGCACAGTAATATCTCTCAACTAATATGAGGGACAAATCCTATCTTGATCACTCACATTCCTCCACATAAAAACCCCTAAGCCCGATTATAGCCTTTATCATCACTCGATCAAAGGTAACTTATGACTAGGTCAAAGCTCAGTGACTCTTATGCAGGAATCCATGATGATCTCAGGTCAAAGGACATTGTGACGTGATTACATATGAGATAAGCTAATGACTTAATCAATGCAGCTTTCTCATAGCGGGTCTGTCCAGCACCTTGTACTCTTACAAGTGCTTATGACTTTGACTCATATCTCCATACCCCATTAAAGTCATACTGGTCTTACCTTCTCTATGCTTCCGCATAGACAACCAACGAGAGACATTTAAAACAATATTCATAATTCGTCTATGGATACAATTATCATAATAAACATGCAAAACATATGATAATTAAATGGGAAAATACATTAAAATAAATAATGTCTGAAGTACAATGATTGGTCATTAGGGCATAATTTCCAACATAATCAAGGGCCAAAAAATAGTGGAATCACCAAGGTAACAATGTGGCAAAAGGATAATTTTTGAAAATTGAGTGCATAAGGGTAATTTAGAAAATTACGCCCAAAATTTCTAAAAAATCTCCCAAATGCACAGAAAGGTAAAGACTAATTCTCTAAACTATTTTTGAGGCACAATTGAGGTATAAATAGGAGAAATTACCTCAAAAATGAATTTTTATTATTTTATGAATTTCAGCTAAAAAAGAATTATTATCCAAATATAATTATGAAAAATATTGAGAGGCCTTGAATAATTGGGTAAAAAAGAGGGGAAACCATTTTAAGATTTATTTGAATCTATAAAAAAATGGTTTCATGCCCAAGGAATGGTGAATGCGCTCCAAGAATATTTTAAGGGAGTTTTATCCAAGAATAAGGCACTTTATTGGGAATTATGGAAGAATTCAAGAGAAATAGTTGGAGGATAAATTTTAGTCCAAGTATTTTGGAGAAGTTATTTCAAGGGCTAAAGAGCCTATAAAAGGTATCAATAATTTATTTTGGAGTTTTGAGAATCTCATTATAATGAAAAGGGACTAGTTTGCAGATAGAAATATGTTAGAAGGGTAAAATGGATCTTACCTTCTGGTCTGTACTAAGCCACAAATTGTAAACTTAGGTCGTTGTCTAGCCTTAAAAATGGATCAAAAATATTAATTTTGATTTCCAAGGGTTGTATAGTGCAACCCCAGGGTCATTTTCTCTGGAAGCGAGAAGGCGTACCAATAATTCTTAGCTTGGGTCTATGCTTGCAATGCAAATGCAATCAGGGTTTGATTCAAATCATCCTATGTATCTAGACTAATTACAAAACAACTAAATTCTTTTTGGTATTTTCTTGATTGAGAATGAAAGCAAAGGCAGCTTTGAGAAAAAGAGTGTGTGTGTGTGTGTGATAATGGTTGCCTCTTGAAAACAAAGTGTTCCATCATAGTTTGCAAAAGATTAGGGAAAGTATCGATTTTCGCACTAAGTTTTTGAAATCAAAAACCCCAACAATTCGCATGGGTCCAGAGCGTCATACGATGATCTCCTTCTAAATCCCCACACGACTTGGTGGGTCCGAAATAACATGAAATGAACTCCATCCCATGAGATCCCTTAAGACCACTTAGTGTGTGTACGGAAATCGCAAAGTGACAAAATCAACTCCATACATTGTTGACTCTAATACCAAGCACAACTAGGATGATAGAAGAGACCAACAAAATTTCATTGAATAAGCAAAATGAACTCTATTCTACTTTGTCAATCACAAAACAACTCAATACACAATAATCCAAGTTTGGCTCAATCGAGACCAAGCATTTACACACAAATTATAAAGTCCAACTCGGAATCTAAGTAATCCATAATGTAAACACAGATTAAAAACAAATACTCCCCTTTCGGCACTTCGAACTCCGGTTCACTTCATCTTCAAGAGGTTGGAGATGTTTAGCTCCTCATGGATGATGGAAATGAGCTTCGAATGGATGATGAATGCATGATAGATGAATGGATGATGAAGAAATGGGGGAAATGGTGGTAGTGTGTAGGTAGGGTGAAATGGGAATGTGATTCTCCCCTCCCTTTGCTCTCTTCAACTTCATCAGCCTCCTTTCTTCCTTTTTCTCTCGAAAATACCCTAATTCATCATAATAAACCATCTTGGGTCAGATGCATCAAGCCGGGTCGGGTTATTTTCCTTTTGAGGTAAAAATTCAGGTTCTGCGCGATATTCGCCACAGCGAACTTCAGGTTTCATCACAGCGAACCTCACCCGAGAGTTTTTGCATGACTTTTTTTTAACTTTGGCCGCAGCGAATGTTGAATTGTGCTGCGGTGAACTTCTCCAGCACTGCTTCCCTTGCCCTTTTGTAAGGAGTTCCTGAAATGAAATAGCAAATATGGGCAGTATCATTTGCTCATGTTGCAATTTAGGCACAATAAATCATTATTCATTGCATAGGTGCCCAAAATCACATTAATCCAAATCAATAACTCCTAATCTAAACTTAAGCACGAATTGACTTTAAGACTCTGAAAATTCAAGTAGAAAACTAATACAAATAAAGCTCAATCACCTTCTCTCACACACAACACGTGCTCCCACCCTTAATACCCTCCGGTTTTTCCTTTCTCCCATCATTCACCGCCACTGAAAATAGAGTGTAAAGGACCAAGAGATATCAAGAAAGGTCAAAGGTCCAGAGCGTTGGGAAAGATGAGAGTTACTGGAGAAGGAAACCGATCATCCATATAAGTGTAGTTCCAATCAAGGTGAAATTCTAAATCTTCTTCTAACCTCAGTTTCTTCTATATGTGCCTTTGGGCTTTTGAGGGAGTGATTAAAGTTGATGAATTAGCGGTAAGAGTGGAAGTTCCATAGATTAAATCAAGCTACAAACAAGTCTAAAGCTTTTCTTGAACCGAAAACTAAATATAAATATAAATAGATATTTTAGACTGTATGTGTCTATTGGATGGCATATAGAAAGGTGCAATTAAAAAATTTTTTTTAAGACCAACTAGATCTCATCTTTTAGACCGCACATAAATTGATAACTTATGGGTAAAATTTAACCTTAACCATATACTTGAGAAAAAAAATTGTGCTACTGATTATATATTTGACTCCTTATGTTTATCCTTATGAAGCCCTTCTTTGAAACTATAGAATATTAAAATATGCAATTAATTAAAACCTTTAATATTTTTATGTTGGTGTGTAAAATCTGCATGTAAAGAATGTTAAGTTGGTAAGAATGTTTAAATATATAATAATTATCAAAGTCACAGTTGAAAAAACCAATTTAAAAGGGCTCTCACCATGCATGTAGAAGCTCGCATGCTGACTCTTTTTGGACTTCGATGTGAGCCTTTACAAATATTATTAAGATAGATAGAACCATTATTAAGAGAGATAATAAAAAGGTCAATACTATGAACAACATGGTTTGCAAGTACATTATCCAAACTGTCCAAGCAAGCAAAAAATGAATTACCGTATACTATAAAATCATCCATAAATACTTCCATGCAATTTTCAAGAAAATCAAAGAATATGGACATCATATAGTGTTGGAATGTGCCAGGTGCATTGTACAATCGAAAAGGCATCCTTCTATAAGCATAAGTACCAAATGGACAAGTAAAAGTCATTTTCTCTTGGTCCTCAGGAGCTATTGGCATTTGAAAGTACCCAGAAAACCCATCTAGGAAATAATAATGACTTCTCCCTGTGAATCTCTCTAACATCTTATCTATGAAAGGCAAGGGAAAATGGTCTTTCCTAGTTGCATCATTAAGTTTTCTATAGTCAATGCATACTCTCCAAGTGTTTTGCATACTCACCACTGTTATCCAACTCTTTTTAGGAACCACCTGCCCTGGACTAACCCATTCACTATCTGATATAGGGTAAATGATGCATGCACTAAGCAATTTAGTCACCTCTTTATTAACAACATCTAAGATCAAAGGGTTTAGTCATCATTAAGGTTGCCTACGGGGTTGAGAATCTTCATTCAAAAGAATCCTATAAGTACATACAGTAGGACTAATTCCAGGTATATAAGCTAATGTCCAACCTAAGGCCCTTTTATGCCCTTTTAAAATAGCAATCAACATCTCTTCCTCACCCACAGATAAAGCATTCGAGATAATCATAGGTAATTTATCATTACTTTCAAGAAAAGCATATTTAAGATTATCTAGAAGAGGTTTCAATTCAATTTCAGAGGGTTGGATCACAGAAGGAACTAGCTTTGGGAGATCAGGAGTCAAAGAAGAACTCCCTTTTGTAAACTTAGGTGATTGGCATGCATTGAGCTCCTTTTCGTTCTTTCACTTGAATATCAGTCGTCCCAAGTGTTAGATCAATTTTTCGGGTGATCAATAGCAGCAACTAGCTTAGGGTAATCTTCATTACCTACCCTTATATCACAACTAGAAACAAGATCATTCAAAAACCTCAAAGTGTGATAAGGTATCTTAGGTCTTTGATGAAGATTAAGTGATGATTTTGAATGTGGTCCCGTAATCACATTATCCTTAGGCTCCAAATGTGTCATGTTAGTGGATGAGATGTTTGGCTTTAGAAGTATCCCTTCGGTAAGAAAATTCTCCATGCCTTGGTTACCAACGTCATATTCAGCCTCCTCCACATATCGATGACCTGAAACATTTAGCAAACAACCTTCCTCACAAGCATTATCACTCAAACAAGATAAGTTGTAAGAATTAAGCTCAAAAGTATCACTTGAGGGAGTAAAAGCTATAGGAGTGGAAAGCCAACAATCAACTGATAAATAATTAAGGCTAGACAAGTTACTTCCTAAAGCATCAAAAGAAGAATATAATGATGGTAGAGAAGAAAAGTAGGAATCATATGCACTCAAATCTGGGTCAACATCATAGGCATGCATGCTCAATTTATGATCTTCAGCTAGTTCATCAAAAGCAATATCAATAGAATTAACACCTAGGAAAGACTGATCCTCAAAAGGATGTTTCATAGCCTCATAAACATTAAAGCCAATCTTTCAGTCTCCTACTTCCATTGTTATAGTACCATCTTTCATATCAATTAGGGTACTAGCTGTCCTCATGAAGGGTTTACCTAAGATCACAGTGCTCTCACTAGCTTCATTGGTCATATCAAGGACATAAAAGTCAACTAGGAAAACCAAATCTTTAACTTTAACAAATATATCCTCAAGAATACCCTGAGGATGTCTAAGAGTCCTATCTGCAAGCTAGAGGATAACACTAGTTTGTTTAAGTTCCTTAAGTTCTAATGAATCGAAAATGGAACTAGGCATAACATTGATTGCAGCACCTGAATCTAGTAAGGCATGGGCAACATCAACATTACCTATGGTGCATGGGACAGTGAAAGAACCAGGATCCTTATACTTAATAGGTAACTGAGGCTGAAACAAAGCAGAAACATTAGGGCTTACTTGAATTCTCTCATTAGGTCTAAAATTTTTCTTAGTAGTGCAGAGATCCTTCAAAAATTTGCAATATTTAGGAATAGTTTTAATCGATTGAAGAAAAGGCATATTAACATGTAACTTACTAAAAAGGTCATATATCTCTTTTTCAGTTTGATCATCAGACAATTTCTTACCTCTAAAGTAAGCTTGAGGAAAGGGAAGTTGAGAAATTTTTACCTTTTTATCTAGATTAGCAAGGATTCCTTGTTCACTGGGCTTTCCTTCCTCACAGTTGCTTGTGTCTTTTGTAATGTCTTTCTGTTGGGATTAGGGCATATACGTAGCGGAATTTAAAATTTTCTAATCCCAAATACGGATCTGTCAAAGGCATTTAGATCGAGGAGATGAAGGCGTACCTTTTGCGTTTCAAGATTGTCTCTTGCTTTGCGTCTGGTTCTCTTTAGGTTCCACAACGTCCCGCGTTCTTACTTCCGATCACGAGGAGCCGACGTTCTTTCAAGCGTGCTAACGCCTCTTGATTCCACTCTCTCTCTAGGGTTTCTTGGCTCAAGGATGGACTCAATTTCGAAAATTGGATTTTTTTCTGTCCACAAGCACTTATATTTATAAAGCTCATAGAGTACATCATAATAAAAGATTAATCTTTTATTAATCTTGAAGAATTCGAATTTTAATCTTAGAAGGATATTCTAGATCTAATCTTGAAATTCAAATTTCAAAAGATATTCAAGATCTCATCTTGAATTTTGGATTTCAAGGATATTATAGATCTAATCTTGAAATTCAAATTTCAAAAGATATTCAAGATCTAATAATTCAAATTTCAAAAGATATTCAAGATCTAATATTAAATTTTGAATTTCAAGGATATTTTAGATCTAATGTTGAAATTCAAATTTCAAAAGATATTCAAGATCTAATATTAAATTTCGAATTTCAAAGATATTCTAGATCTAATCTTGAAATTCAAATTTCAATAGATATTCAAGATCCAATCTTGAATTTCGAAATTCAACATTCAAAATGTTAAATTCGAATTTTGCAATCTTAACTTGGATTAAATTGATCTGATCAAATCATATCCATTTAATTAATCAAAATAATGAGCCAACAGATTTAATTTATCCTCATAAATTAAAATGACGTTAGTTGTTTAATTTATCAAATAAATTAAACTGACACACAAATATTATTTATATAATATTGTGCAATTTTGAATTTCAACATATATACATATATATTTAAAATTTGAATGAACCCTAGAAATAAAGCTTATGTTGGGTTGTTCTTGCGTGCGACCCTGTAGGCCCATATAAAGTTGGCAGTGGGCTAAACTCAACATTAGCCCACAAGTCGCAAGCAGTCTCTAGCAAGACATTACGACTACCCAAATTATACGGGGATCGTTAACACGATGCAACCTTTTACGCAATCACATCACGTCCCTTTTGTCACGCGATATTTCAGTCAAGGATGAGGCATGGATGACGTCATTCTCCTATTCCCGACCATTACTTTCTCGATCCTTGAGTAGTCTGATTAAAGAAACGAAAACTCCTTTTCGTTACAGTATGGCCATACATTTCTCAGACTCACTCATCGAGGGGCCCGGTAATACCTCTCAACTAATGTGAGGGACAAATCCCATCTTGATCACTCACATTCCTCCACATGCAAACCCCTAAGCCCGATCATAGCCTTTATCATCACCTGATCAAAGATGATTTTTGACTAGGTCAAAGCTTAACGACTTTCATGTAGGAATCCATGATGATCTTAGGTCGAAGGGCATTATGACGTGATTACATATGAGATAAGCTAATGACTTAATCCATGTAGCTTTCTCATAGTGGGTCGGTCCAGCACCTTGTACTCTTACGAGTGCCTATGACTTTGACTTGTATCTCTATACCTTATCAAAGTCATGCTGGTCTTGCTTAATCTTTGTTCCCACATAGATAACTGACCAGGGACATTTAGGACAATATTCATATTTGCCCATGGATGCAATTATCATAATAAACACGCAAAGTTTATGATAATTAAATGGAGAAATTCATTAAAATAAATAATGTGCGAAGTACAATGATTGGCCCTAGGGCACAATTTCCAACACTCTCTTGCTTCCTAGTGAGTTTTAACTTGTCATATTGATTTTTAATTCTTCCTAATTCCTTGGCTCACTTTATGTAATATCCACAATTTTCTGCAAATTGAAATAGAGGTCAAACTGATAGATATGAGATAAGATAAGGCCAGAAATAAAAGTACAAAACGAGAAGATGTCAATGGACCAAAGAGACCCTAGTCAATTTAGTCCTAAGGCTTTGAAATTACTAAGAATGCAAGCAGGGACATAAATGTCATTAAGTACAAAGACCAAGGGCAATATGGTAATTACATAAAAGGGGTCAAACCAGTACTCAAAAGTTGAATTTGAGCCCACATATAGAAAGCACGAAAAAAGTTGATGCTAACGAGCTGAATAACCCAAAGTCAGACCTGGCTCAGCAGGAGAAATTTTATGAGGTGAAATGGGAATATTAGAGTAAGTAAGGGCAAAATGGTAAATAAGAGAAAAAAGAAGGGCATTTTGGTCATTTGACAAAGTCAAAGTCAAAGGCAAAAGTCAAAAAGTCAACTGTTGACAAAAAATTTATAGATGCCCAATAGGCAGAGCTCGACTTGCTGATCACAACCGTGAATCACGGATTTTCCAGATTCGGACCAGATTTCTGTCTTTAAAATTTTGAAGGGCAGAAAAGGAAAAAATAATTATTTAAGGTATCAGGAGTTCTCAAAGATCTGAGACCAGAGTACAGAAAAATTAAATGAATTTTATAGTATTTTATAAAATTATTGCCCAGTATACGATAAAGGCGATTTCCCGAATAAGAGAAAAAAGACCCGAAAACCCCAGAAATATAATTTTATGCAAAAATTCATTTTAGACAATCTAGAGGGCAATTTTGGAAAATAAAAAGGGTTAGAGTATCAGTGGAAAATGCAGTAATTTTAAAGGCCCTAAAAATATTTTGCCCTCCGATTGCACGTTTTCAGGGGTTTTAGACAGGATATAATAACCCTGTTAATTTTGATGAGATCTAGGGGTATTTTTGGGATAATGGTTTTGGCACAATTATGAGGAGAATATGGAGATTATAATAGAAATAAAACATCTCCATAAAAGCATAGAAAAATTTACCGGAATAAAGTAACATTTACAGGTAAAAAGTGTCATCGGTAAAGGTAACCAAATGGAATTTGGTTTGGTTAGTGTAACCAAATCCTAACCCCCTTGTTACCTCTTAGTTGTCTTCATTTATCTTCGACCAGTGAGAATTAAGGATATGTTTTATAGGTGGAGGAATTTCAAACAATTAGATAAAGTTTAAGTGTTAAAATTTAATCTTAGTCTTTAATATTATGAAAGGATTTATAAAAGAAGATTTTTCTCTTCTTCCCATCCACTTTAGCTGACATATTGGACAGAAAAATTGAGAGCAAAATGACACCATGGTTGGCTCTTGAAGAAGGAGAAAAGCTTGAAGAAAACCAAAGGTAAGAAATTTAAGCACCTAAACCAATATATATTTTTTATCCTTGTGATCTGTTCTACCTATTCCATGGTTTAGAAGTTGGATTAAACATCTCTTTTTCAAGATTCAAAGTTTGTGTTCTTGAGAGAAAAAGTTAGAAAGAGAGGGATTTAGAGCCAATAATCATATGCAAAACACTCCTTGTGTTGTAAGCTAAGGAGTAAATTGGTGTATAACTTGTGATTGTTTGGTTGTTGTTTGATGGTTTTGTAAATTTTGAAGTTTAAAACCCTAAGGGGTTATGCTGCCAAAATTTTTATGAGATATAGGATAGTTGAGTTTAAGCTACATAATCCATGGAAATAAGGTTGGAAACAAGAAAATGAAGTTACATATCAAAAAAAGTTGAAAAGAACCATTTTTCCAATTTTTGGCACTTTTCGTGCAAATCTAGAAAGTGCAGGAAGGAGTGTGTTTTTGATGATTTTAATGCTTCTATTGCTCTAAAATGAGAAATTGTGTAGGGGTAAAGTTAGCCAAGGAATTTGGAAGCATTATAAACCCAAATGACAAGTTAAAACCCTCTAGGAAGCAAGAAAACTCAAAGGGAATTTTAATGAAGTTTTAAGTTGATTCTTGCCTTGAAATGACTTATGTTTAATGGCCATATAGTTGTGAATTATGAAGGCAAGATTTTGGTACAAAGAACTAGTTTTCCAAATGATCAAGAGAGGTTACAAAGCCAAGAGGAAAATTAAGGAGTAAAAGGTAGCAAGACATTCTAACTTAAATTAAATTGTTGTGAAATTGTTTGTAATTGTGCATGACTTAGAATGAAAGTGTGAATATGTGCTTGGTGTGCTATGGCCATAGGCATATACATGTCTCATGTTGAACATTCATTTCATCATGCATTCACACTTAGACTTGAAATAATGTCATGCATTTTATGAGACATGTTAGAGAATTTTGCTATTTGGATTTCCTTCAAATCTCATTCTATCCAACTAATCCTTTTTAGGTGAAAGCTCATCAAAGGGTAAGGACAAGGTTATTGAGGCATGAAGCTAGTTTTATGATGCCTTCTTAGATGATGTTTTGGATATGTATTATCATGATACCTTAGTTTCAAGTTTGTATATTGTTTGTAATTAAATCTCTACTGATGTTCATTAAGAGGTGAAAGCATGCTCTAAACAGGGGATAATGCATGTTTAATTATGAGTAAATAAAGGAAATGAACAAGCATGCCTAAAGAAAGAAAGTAGGAAAGGTATGAAGTTGTAAAAATAGTAGTAAAGTTGCTCAAGACCCCAACTTTGGGTTAACGTCAAACAGAGCAAATGAACTCCAAATGAGCTAAATTTTTCTAGACAAATATTTCATATAACAAGATTGAAAACAAGCTAAATATCACTAAATTTAGAGTTTTATACAGAGAGTTATAGTCTTCCAAAGTTGGTAAAAAATCACAGAAAAACATGGGAAAATGGAAAATTACCATTTGAACAAATTGGGCAAATTTCTGACCCAATGAGTATTTTTCCCCATAAAGGATTTTGTGAGCTTCAAATAGAAATTGGAACCACTCAATTTTGATTTTTCTAGAATTAGTTATGAATTTTCATAGTTTGGCCAAAATTCAGTGAATAGTAACTTAAAAATCAAAATTTCAGATTTGATTTCTTTTGACGTTTTAAGTTATTCAAGGCCCAAAAATGGTTTATTAATGATATAAAATGAAGCTTAAGGGGTTAGTTAAAGTGTGCTACACTTTACCCCTACACAATTTCTCATTTTAAAGCCAATGAAAGCATTAAAATCATCAAAAACAAACTCCTTCCTGCAATTTCCATATTTGCATGAAGATTGCCAAAAATTGGAAAAATGGATCTTTTTAACTTCTAGCTTCACATACATGCATAAATACAATCCTAGGCCACTTTCCCATAGCTTAGCATCATAAAATCATCTATTTTCCTCCATGAATAGTGCCAAACAGTGCTGCGTGAACAGTAACTCTGTAATATCCTCATTTTTCAGTAGCTGAGGATGATGGCTAAACGAAGGGCTACAGAGTGTTCAAGGGTCCGGAGAATAAATAGAAGTATAAGAGATGCCAAATATGCCATTTTGCAAGTAAATAAAATGTAAGGGCAAAATGGTCATTTTGATAAAAGTCAAGGGCATTTTGGTAATTTTGACCAAAATA
>JANTPZ010140463.1:0-15230 GCA_025593235.1 Vachellia pachyceras | reverse complement strand
TAAAGGTAGCAAAGATTTCTAACCTTACTTAGTATGTTGAGAAATTATTCTAATGATGTGCATGACTTTATGACATTGTTGAATGTGTTTATGAGTAACATTATGCTATGGCCATATGCATTGAGTATGTGCTTGGTACACAATTTGACTTTGTTACTTATGTTATGAACTTAAAGCATGTCATGCAAACTTTTCATGAATGTTAGTAAGCTTTGCTATTGAGATTCCAAAAATCTCACTCTACCCCACTAACCATTTCTAGGTACAAAGTTCATCAAAAGGAAAAGAGAAAATGTATGAAGCTTGAAGTATGGAATTTGATGAGATTTTGTTAATGAGATTATGATGTAATATCATGCTATTCGAGAATTTATGTATGGCATGTAATATGTGATGTAAACATATGCACCTATGGTTGGTATATGCTAGTTAAGGAACTCCAATTGCATGATTAAACAAGGTTAAGGAAGAAGTAGAAGTTAGGATTTCATTTGGAAAAGTTTGGAGATTGGAAAACTTAATGAAATGTTGAAGTCAAGTCAACCAAACCCCTAACTTTGGGCTGACGAGAAAAAGAGCAAATGATCTCCAAATGGAATGAAACTTTACAGAAAAATAGTTCATATTGCGAGCTTTTTATCAAGCCAAAGAACACTAAATTTGGAGTTTTGTACAGAAAGTTATTAAGTTCCAAAGTTTGAAGAAAATCACTGGAAAACCTGGGAAAAATAGAAAAATGACCAAGTGTACAGTACATTTTTACGAATTAAACTGTATCATTTGGGCAAGTATATGACTCAAGGAGTATTTTTCCCTTGTAAAGGAACTTACAAGCTTCAAATAGAAATTGGAAGCACTCAATTTCGATTTTTCTACAATTAGTTATGAATTTTCAAAGTTGGTCCTAAAACCAGTGAATAGTAACTTTCACAAACTCGAAAAGTTTCAAATTGAAACTTTTGGACCCTTTGATCATAATGAGGCTTCCTTTTGATTCCAATTCACTTTGTAATGAAGCTAAGGGCTAAGTTAAGGAGTGTCACACTTGGCTTATATTCTTAGAAATCTCAAAGCCTTAGGACTAATCTAACCAGGGTCTCTTAATTCCACTGACATCTCTTTTTTCTGTACTTTTATTTCTGGGTCTTGTCTTATCTTATAACTATCAATTTGGCCTCTATGTCGGCTTAGAGAAAAGGTGGATATTACACTCAATGTCATGGTATAGGTAAGCCTGCCTCCCCACGAGTTCCCATATATCGGTATATCATATTTTCCATCCCACATAACCATTCAATCATTTTAATTGAGCCTAGCCAACGGCAAAGTAATCCAAAAAAAATTTATATAAACTGTTCACAAATGCCCGGTATACTTCTTTAAAGTGTTGGAGTATACCAATACATCACCAATCAAAGACTATGACAAAACAATTCAGGCACTGCTAGAAAACAATCCATACATTCCACAAATGTAATCTACCAACCAAAGGGGCATTCATCAATTGAACAGCATTACTAGAATCCCACATTATTCATATCTAATCTGAAAAGTCGTTTTAACAATATCATCTGCTCGAACACGGAGTTGATGGTAACTTAAAATCAATCTCAGATAACACTTTGGCACCACTTGATTGATCTAACATATCATCAATTTGGGGAAACAAATAATCACCTTTCATTATCATCTCAACCTATTCACGGTAGTCAATTCATAACTAAAGACTCTTGTATATTTTCACACAGAAAACTGGGGTTTCCCAGGGCAACACACTGGGCCAAATAAACCCCTTCTCAAGCAGCTCCTCACTATGCTACTTTAACTCCATCATCTCATCTGGAGCAATTAAATGTAGAGTCTTGAAATTTCAACTAGTCCTGGGTATTAAATCAAAGACAAACTCTACCTCACACTAGAGGTAATCCATTGATTTCCTCAAACAACACATCCAAGAATTCCCTTACTACCGAAATATCTGGAAGGAATCCTTTCATTTCATATTCAAACCCTTCTAGAGGCATCTCTTTATTTTCATTAATATTTAAGTCATTAAGCTCTCATTTTGAAGCTTTTCAATATTCCTTACCTTCACATGATATCTCATACATAGCTGGCCTGAATACTCTTTATTCAGGACTCATAGTTCTATACTTTGATTTCTTCCTCTTTATTACCTTTTCTATGCCAACCTGCTATGTTAAAGAATTCAACCATCTTGACTATTTCTTTTATAATTATCACCATAACATTGCGGAGAGAATTATCTCCTGTGCTGTTATGTACCCAAACTGTTCAAGGGACTTTATCCTTGACTTGTATTAGCCCATTATTCCCTTTTCATTTTGGGGTATTCCATATGCCGTAGTTTTTTATCATGTGGGAATTTATGGAAAGAGAAGCACCCTATGTCTTACTATCGATGCAACTATCCCATATTGTACGGAAAGAGAATCACCCTATGTTTTACCATTAGTGTAACTGTCCCATACTATTTCTGTCTCTCAGGAATCCGTTGCTCTCCCTGTCCATCAAGAAGCAGCTCACCTAATAGCGGCGATTCATCCCACTTGATCCCTGTCTATCAGGGTCCTGCCCCTTCCTGTCTATTAGGAAGTAGTGGGCCCTACCATGGTAACACTTTTGAGAGAAGATTCAAAACCTATTAGATAACCAAGTGGCGGTTAAACTGACTAATTTTGGATGTGGTTAAAAAGGAAATCACCAAACTACTAAGTGTGGGGATTATCTTCCCAATTTCACACAATGAGTTGGTTAGTCCTTTCCATGTAGTGCCTAAGAAGAGTGGGATTATAACGGTGAGGAACAAATTAAATGGTGCCACACGCAAGGATCATTTTCCTCTGCCCTTTATTAACCAAATGCTTGAAAGGCTAGCGAGGATATCTCATTACTATTTTTTAGTTGGTTTCTTAGGGTACTTCAAAGTACCGATTGCACCTGAGGACCAAGATAAAACTACATTCACATGTTCATTTGGTACTTTTGCTTATCGAAGAATGCCCTTTAAACTGTGCAATGGCCTCGGAACTTTCCAACGCTGCATGGTGGCAGTTTTCTCTGAGTTTTTAGAAGAATGTATGGAGGTTTTCATGGATGATTTCACCATTTATGGTGCATCTTTTGATGATTGCTTGGCTAGTCTCAAAAGGTTTTGAAAATGTGCATTGAAAAAAGTTGATTCTAAATTTTGAAAAATGCCATTTTATGGTAAATGAGGAAATAGTTTTAGGGTACTTGATTTCATGAAAGGATATTGAGGTTGACAAAGGTACAATAGAAGTAATCTCTTCCTTACTTTATCCTAGTTGTGTGAGGGATATCCGTTCTTTTCTTGAACGTGCTGGTTTTTATAGGCAGTTCATCAAATATTTTAGCAAAATTGCCTTGCCTCTTTCTAAGCTACTGTAGAAAGATGTTACGTTCGATTTTAATAGCCATTGCAAAGTAGCGTTTGATGAATTAAAACTAAGCTTGTTTCTGAACCTATCTTGATTGCCCCAAATTGGAAGCTTCCCTTTGAGCTTTCATGTGATGATTCCAACTATGCTTGGACAAAAAAATAGATAAGAATCCTCGAGCTATAGCTTACGCATCCAAAATATTGGACCCAGCTCAAATGAATTATACAACTATCAAAAAAAGAGCTCTTTCCATTGTGTTTGCATTGAAAAAATTTAGACAATATTTACTGAGCTCTCACGTGTTGTTTTTACTAACCATGCAGCTGTCAAGTACCTACTGAAAAAGCCTCAGTCCAAACCACGATTGATTAGATGGGCCCTACTCCTTCAAGAATTTGATGTAGAAATCAAGGACAGACTCGGAGATGTGAATCAAGTGGCGGATCATCTGAGCTGACTACCTGATGATACCAGGGGAGTAGACCTTCTAACTTAACTTGTGATTCATTTCCTGATTCACTCTTTTGCGCTTTAATTGTAAGGAAACCATGGTACGCTCATATTGTCAACTATCTAGTCACTAGATTCACACCACCTTTCATGACTTCACATCAGGCTCAAAAACTTAAAAATGAGTCTCGACATTACATATGGGATGCTCCTCACTTGTGCTGAATGTGTAGTGATCAAGTTATCAGAAGATGAATGTCTGATGAGGAGTTTGAGCCTATCATTTCAGCCTGCCATTCCTTAGTTTGTGGAGGGCACTTTAGTGCTTAAAGAACATCCAGAAAAATTGTAGACTCAGGATTTTACTGGCCATGATTGTGTAAGAATGCATATTTATTTTGTCACTCTTGCGATAGATGTCAACAAGTTGGGGAGATAGGTAAAAAACATGAAATTCCTCAACAACCCTTGATACTTTATGAGATTTTTTATGTTTGGTAAATTGACTTTATGGGCCCTTTTCCCCTTGTTCCTTGGTTTTGTATACATACTCTTATCTGTAGATTATGTTTCTAAGTGGATAGAGGCGGTTCCCAATAGAAAAAATGATGCTCAAGCAATGCTAAATTTCATCAAATCCAATATTTTCTGTAGGCTTGGTATTCCTAAGGCCATAGTAAGTGATAGGGGTACCCACTTTTGCAATAGGGTTATGAATAAATTGTTCTCAAAATTTGGTGTTACCCATAAAATCTCCACTGCTTGCCATCTACAAACCAATGGCTAAGATGAGGTCTCCAATAGAGAGGTAAAGCGTATCTTATAGAAAATGGTTAAACCTTGAAACAAGGATTGGATCTTGCGCCTAGATGAAGCATTATGGGCTTACAGGACTGCGTACAAATCACCAATTGGTATGTATTACCATACTGGTTGGTATTCAGGAATTATGTCATCTTCCAGTTGAGTTGGAACACAAGGCATATTGGGCAGTAAAACAATGCAACATGGATATGGAAGCCCTTGGGAGTAATAGGAAGCTGTAGTTACAAGAAATGGAAGAATTTAGATTAGAAGCTTATGAAAATTCCAGAATGTATAAGGAGAAGACAAAGATTATGCATGACAGGGCATACTCAGGAAGGATTTCTATAATGTTCGCATTTCTGTAACTTATATTAAAGGCTAGACCGGTAAATTATGTGATGATCTAAGGCCCACGGATAAGGAAAAATATAAAGGAAAATGCCTAGAAGAAAGAAATATCATAATTGACTATGTCCCTAGTCTTGAGAATTGTAAGTATAAATGACTAAAGGGCAAAATGGTCATTTGGCCTAAATAATAAGGGTAAAATGGTCATTTTGAATAAAAAGATCTAGGAGACAAAACGTTATCAAATTATAAGGACATTTTGGTAATCTGGTCATAAGTCAATTAAAAAGTCAAAGTTGACCAAAAAGTCAAAGTCGACCAAAAAGTCAAAGTTGACTAAAAAAGTCAAAGTCAACCAAGGGTAAGGTTGGGATTAAGAAAGAATAGAAAAAGTTATGACATTTTGGTAATTATGGCAAAAGTAGAAAGGGCAGTGACATTTTGGTAAATATGAGAAAAGTAAGAAAAGGCAATGGCATTATCGTAATTAAAGGATTTTGGAGTTAAAGATGACTAAGAACTAATTATTCGATATAGTAGGAGTCCTCAAATGCTGGAGACCCTAACTGAGAAAAGTTTAGTTGGGTCCTAAAATATTTAATATAATTGTTAGGAAACCCTCTCTGTTTCTCCCTTAAATCTGACCTCCCTCTCTCTCTAGTCTGAAAATTCTCTCCCCTCTCTAGCCGAAGAAGGCGCCATTTGCCCAAAGGAAGAGGAAGAAGAAGCCTCTCACTACATAAGATAACCACTCAAGCTCTCCAAGCTTCATCTTTTTCAACCTCAGCAACCTTCTACTACCTTTTACTTGGGTTGTTTTCTTGAATGAGACTCTCTTTTGGAAGATGATGGCTAGGATTTCAAGAGTTGAAAATGGAAAAGATAAGGTTTTAAAGGTGGTAAATAGTTGCAAGTTCTTTCTTAATGATCCAACTAAGCCACAAAATGTAAACTTAGATCGTTGGTTAGCCTTGAAAATGAACCTGGAATATTAATTGTGATTTCCAAAGATTGTATAACAACAACCCAGGGTCGTTCTCTCCGGACGCGACTTGCGTACCAGAAATTCTTAGCTTGCGATAATGCTTGTAATGCAAATGCAACCAGTTTTCAAATTAAACTATGATAAGTACCTAAACTAATTACAAAATAAAACTTATTTTTCGCATTTTTTTGAATGATTATGGAAGTAAGGAACATATAGGAGTATGAAAAGTGTATGTGATTATGGTTTCCTCTTGAAAACATAACGTGCTGCCATAGTTTGCAAAGGATTAGGGAAAGCATTGACTTTCACACTAAGTTTCATAATTAAAAACCCCAACAACTCGCTGGGTCAGAAATCTCATGAATTGAACTCCAATCCATGAAATCCTTTAAGAACACTTAGTGTGTGTACGGAAATCGCAAAGTGACAAAATCAACTCCATCCATTGTTGACTGTAAAACCAAGCACAACTATGATGATAGAAGAGAACAACAAGACTTTATTGAATAAGCAAAACGAACTCCATTCTACTTTATCAATCACAAAACAACTCAATACACAATAATCCAAGTTTGGCTCAACCGAGACCAAGTATTTACACACAAATTACAAAGTCCAACTCGAAATCCAAGTAATTTATAATGTAAATACAGATTGAAAGTAAATACTCCCTTTAGGCACTTTGAACTCCGGCTCACTTCATCTTCAAGAGGATGGAGAGTGCTCAGCTACTCATAGGTGATGGAAACAAGCTCAGCAATGATAATGGAGGCATGATGAATGGATGGATGGTGATGAAAATGGGATAATAGGGTTTTGTGTGTGTGTAAGATGAAAATATGTGTGTGCCTCTCTTCTCTGCCTTCCTCCCTTCTTTCGAAAATGACCTAATTTGGCAAGTTAGAACTGTTCTGGATCAGGTTTCCAAGGTTGGGTCCGGTTATTTTCCATCTGGAGTAAAAATCTGGTGCTGATTCACGATATTCGCCATGACAAACCTCTCCCGAGAGTTCATGCCTAATAATAGAACTTTGGCCGCAGCGAACATTGGATTGCACCGTGGCGAACTTCTCCAGACCTACATCCTCTTGTCTTATGTAAATTTTTCCCATACCTGCCACAACCGTGATATGAATGGGAATTTTGCAACTTCTTTTGGGTTCTAGTAAAGTAGAGAATACAGATAATAAATATAATGCCAAAAAAAATTAAGTAAGATTATAAGGTAACTACTACCTCATGTGGTGTTGTAAGTGTAGAAATGAGATTTTTCGGCCAAAGAATGAAGCAACCCTTAGATTGGCCTAAATAGAGCACCTCTCGCTCAGGGATTGGGACATCAGAGCCTTCCTCACCAATACGCGAGACAAGCTATCTGGAATTGGCATAGAATGGTGCGTAGTAGCTTACTGTAGAAATAAGCATGGGCAACGGCACGTATTGGCTCATCCAGGTAGAGAGTACAATCCTCTCTAACTTCTTCTATGGGGAATTAGAGGAAGGGTCACCCATTACTACTATCTCAAGCAGATGATTGCTATCTTTGCTACTGGAAATACAGGGAATCAATATTCTTTAGTTCATCAATTAGCTTCCCCAATTTTAGGAGAGCTGCGAACTCAACTCTCATCTCAGCCACATCTCAACTCTCAACTGATCTATCATCTTAGCTCCCAAATCAACCATCATCTCAGCTCTCATCTCCTCACGCAGATTTTTCATCATCTGGTTTGTATCTGGCGTTGAACGTCAAACTCAACTCAGAGTGATTACTGCATCTCAGCTACTCTAGATTGAATCTGAGCTTCAATAGACTGTTGAGATAGTCGTCTAAAATATTTTCCTCGACCCGTTTCCCTCGACTCCCCTTGAACTTGGTTTGGGTAATATGGTCGTCCAATCGCTGTGGCTAAGATGTCCATCCTCCCGCTTTGAGTGAAAGTCCCTTGGCTAGTCTGCTGTGTAAGGTCATCCTGCATCGTATAATATGTCAAAAGTGAGGTACCAATAAACCCAAGATAAACAATCATGTGATTATTACATGTCAGCACTTACAATCCTTCCAGCCATCTCAGCAACTACTTCATTGATGTACTTCCCACCTTTCATCCTTGCTACTTTCCATTTTTTATGACGTGGAGGAGGAGCAGGGGCCTAGACGACAACGGCGGGATTAGAGGCGAATGCCTCCTCTAATCTTTGTTGCTCCTCCTCAATCATCTTTTGCTGAAGCTTTCTGTATCCGCCACGAGACAAATAATGCGGATAGATATTTGCAGCACCCTTCTATTTGTTGGCTTCACTTAATTCCTATTAAGGCATAAGAGGGAAATCTGAGTTAATGATAGCAACAAAATGTAGATGACTGAAGGTTGTTACCAGAAATTGTGGGTCTTTTCGTGACGCCACAAACAAACTCCAGTCGTTGGCACCTTTCTTTGACCCCCGAACATAATATCATGACAGCTTGTTCTTGAAGTCTTTCCACCGTGTGCAAATAAGCCCCATCTAGTGCTTCTTTATTTCCTTAATGTCTGGAACATCATAAGTTTACTGCAAAGTACAACATTTTGTAATGAAATTTGGACCAATCGATATGAAGAAAAAAATGAAGTGGTGTTGAAAGTTACATACCAAAATTTCTTGCTATATCATATCTCGTGTTTCTTGTGGAACAGATCTCCAGCCAAGGTACAATATGCTAACTTTGCTTCGTGCCAAATACCCTAAATAGTAGATAAATCGATCTTGCTCATCACCGGTGTGATTCATATAGGCATCAAATTCTACATGCAGCTTTTTTTGTTGGCGATGATGTGCTATCAAGGAGGCCATAGTTGTACATCCCCTAACCTTTTTCACAGTCGAATCTAGCACCACCAGTGGGTTTTCATCTACGTGTCCATCACTATGTGACTCATCAAAATTCGCCATATTTCTGTTAAGAAATCAATGTCAGATATAGATAAATTGCAATCAGCTTGAATAAAGTAAACTAAGGTAAACATATAACACATAATATATCGAAATTTCATAATTAACTCCTTACTTTATGTATTTTCCCATATTCCCTCACAGTGATCTTGTCTTACAGCATAGTGATCATCATCAACTAATTCTGCTTCACGTGGTGCAGGCGGATTTATAGTAAAAGGGGATGTATCGTCCAGGTTAAAGGTTGGATCGCCATCCTTTTGGTTTTTACTTTGAAGTACAATCAACATTTATTTATTTGCTGGGTCTGGGACATAAAACACTTGTCTGGCCTAACTTGCTAGAATGAATGGCTCAACTCTATAACCAACTCTTTCAAGATCAACTGAGGTAAATCTAAACTGTTGGTTAACCACAACGGCATTATTGTTGACCCACATACATTTGAATAAAGGAAATTTGAACTTGTTGTATGTCGTCTCTCAAATTTCTTCAATAACTCCATAGTAAGCCATAAATGCCAGTACATGTTCTTGTCTTTCAAACTTGAAAAATGCATGGGCTTCAGCTACAACCATCACCCCACTATTTTGCACTGTACTTTTGTCATTTTGAATATTTATGTAGAATGAATACCCATTTATGTCATAACCGCTCCAGGTCATCACCTCAAATGCAGGCCCCCATGCTAACTATTTGGTCATGTTATAAGCATCAATTTCACGAGAAACCATTTCCTTCAACCATCTTATGAATGTCTTATTCTGTTCATTCGCTATCTGCATGTTATTCGTTCTAGGATACAGCTTCTTTAACACCTTTTTATGTTCATGGAAATAAGGTTGAATTTCTTTCATATTATTCAAGATATATAGATGTGCTTGTAACACTTCTTCACGTGGCATACTCTTCACTTTTAAACCTCGTGTTCCCTTGCTTACGCCTTCTTCATGCTGTAATTGTACATTCACGTAAGATAGATAATCATTGCAAAAGTCCATAGCCTATTCCACTACATATCTTTCCACAATGGATGATTTAGGTCGATAAGTGTTTTTTGAATAACCTTTTAAAACCTTCATGATACGCTCAAAAGGGTACATCCATCATAGGTTAACCGGACCACACAACCTTATTTCTCTTACTAAATGAGCAACCATATAGACCATTATATCGAAAAATGCTGGGGGAAATGCATCTCTAGTTGGGAGAGAATATATGTAACCTTCATTTTCTAATTCGTCCAACTTTTCAACTTCTGCTACATATAGCATTAAAAAAAACACAAAGCCTAGTTATGGTGGCTCAAATGTCATCCTTCATAATGCCTCTAATAGCCACTACTAATAATTGCTGCATCAATACATAAGAATCGTGAGACTTCAATCCCACGAGCTTCAAATCATCTAATGAAACAAGCCTTTTCACATTTGAAGAATACCCTTGTGGCACCTTGATGGTATGCAAACACTCACAAAAACTTTTTTTCTCGGCTTTTGACAGTGTATGCACTGCTGGCTCCATGTACGCCTTTTTACCATCATCTCTTAGTATTGGATGTAACCGTTTTCTTATTCCCATTTAAACCAAGTATAGTCTTGCACTGATTCCATCCTTAGTCTTTCCCTGTGTGTGCAACAGCATCCCGACAAGGCTATCACAAACGTTCTTCTCCACATGCATTACATCAATACTGTGCCTCACATCAAGAGTACGCCAATATGGAAGATAAAAATTGGCTGCTTCTTCCACATGCTCTTCTCAATGGCACTTCTCTTATTCTTACCAAAGATAACGTTGACATTCTCTATCCTGCTATACACTTCCTCTCCGGTTAATGCTTTTGGAGCTATCCCATTCTTCAGAAAGCCATTAAAACTCTTTCTTAACCTACGATAGGGGTGAAACCAAGGAAGAAACCTCCTATGACCAAGGTAGACAGCTTTTCTCCCATGCTTCAGTTGATAAAAGTGTGTGTCTGCTTCACATATCGGGCATGCTTATTGTATCCTGACAAGTTACTATACGCAGGAACGTCATTTATCTTTGTGAAGATCATCGCATGTAGCTTAAACGACTCCTGACTGTATGCATCAAATACATCAACGCCTTCCTCCTATAGCTTCTTTAAGTCATAAATCAAAGGTGCCAAGTAAACATCGATATCATTCCCCAGCTATTTTGTCCAGAAATGATCATAGTAAGCATCATATAATTACGTTTCATGCACAACCAGGGAGGCAGGTTGTATATCACAATGAGTACTGGGCTGCACTATATGTACTACTGAGTGTCCCAAACGAATTGATCACATCTGTACAAAGCCTAAGCTAAAGGTTTCTTGGCTCACTACCGAATTGTAGAAACATTTCGTCAATTTCCTTCCACTGTGGAGAGTCAGCCAGGTGTTGAAGATACTTTCCATCAGATATTCTCTCATCGCAATGCCATCTCAACTTCTGTGCTTTTGTTACATCGGCAAACAAACGCTTAAACCGTGGTACTACTGGAAGAGACCACAGTACCTTCAAAGGTTGCCTTTAGCTAGTTTATCACCACAATCACCACCTTTCCTCACTTTGTATCGTGTAGTTTTACATTTCAGACACTTACTAATATCTTCATACCCATTTAAGTATAGTATACAATCATTAGGACATGCATGTATCTTCTTGTACTCTATGCCCATCGTATATAAGATTTTCTTGGCTTCATACATACGATTTGGGAGTACATTGTTCTCCAGAAGTATATCACCCAACAATCGCAGCAAAAATGTGAAATTACTGTCAGTCCACCCACAATATACCTTCAAGTTCATAAAATGCAATGCACCCGTCAAGCGTGTATGCTTACTCCCAGGGTACAACGGTGTCTCTACATCGTTCTGCATGCTTTCATATACAGGCACTTGGGCAAAAGATTCTACCTCAATATCGTGAATCATTCTTTCCATTCTATCTTCATCTATTGCATCCACATAATCTCTTACATGTTGTGCTGCATATGCATTTAGTTTTTCCCATGCCATGTCCACTTGGTGTACTGGAGACTTATTCCCTCACAAATTAGGTGATCCCTTGTGTCATCAGTATTTTGCCTAATCCCATTCATACACTTGACACAGGGACAAAAATACATCCCATTTTTGCTAGTCACATTTCTTTTAGCAAATTCAATAAACTCCTACACACCATTCTCATATTCATCACTCATTCTAAATGCATTCATCCAAGTACGATCCATTTATTTAACCCTAATCCATTGTAAACAACATTCAAATTTAAAAAGGCAAATCATAAAGTTATGAGTTTCATATGAAATAAGAAAACACGAGGGATGGGTATGAAACGTAAAAGAATATGAACTTAAAAAGATAAACGTTGGAAAATTGATTATTTTATTATCAAAGTAAATAATATGGAGAATGGTCAGAAAAATAAACAAAATCTTGAAACAATTAAGCAATAAAATTAATGTACTAAACCCTTCAATATATACTGTTACAAAGGATTAAAAAAACGTAAAATTTTTAATCATACAACCATGAGTCATATTTAAGTATTGTAAGACTCACTAATGGGGTTGATCTAAACAAAACATTTAGTATTTAAAGTATCTTAAACAGAATCACGTTCAGTAAAAAGATATTTATGCATAAAAAATCATTAGCAGACTGAATAAAATATAACTATTTCAAAAACATTTTCTACATTACACAAGCTCATACTTTAAATCTCATGCTTCATCATCCAAACGCTTATATACTCAAAACAAAGTTCGTTGGTAAAGCTTCAAAAATATTTTATATATACAGGCGTATGGATATGGATACATTCATGCACACACAGATATATAGCATTTGGAGTATGTGAAATGTATGAGTGTGGACCCAAAAAGAGGAAAGGAAGAAATTTACTCACCACAATGGGCGACGGCTGCTGGGCGCGGGAGCTGGGCAACAGGAGTTGGCGCACGACGGGGTCGCTGGTGCACGATGGGATGGTGCGGCTGGGTATGAAGAAAGGAAGGAGGAGAGACTAATTGTGGTTGGGGTCGCGCAGCTGGACATATGAATGAAAGGAGAGAGGTAGGGAATTTAAAGAGGGCCTTTAGGAGCCCTATATTGTTGATAAAGTGCCTAAAGGACCCTATGGCGCCCTATATAGGCCCTACGGTGCCCTTTTTCTCATAAAGGGCGCTTGAGGGCACGCCCTATGGCACCCCTACGGCGCCTTTTTCCTCATAAAGGGCGCCTAAATGGCACCCTTCGGCCCCCTTATACATAATAGGGTGCCATAGATCTACTTTAGGCTCCCTATTTTGATATAGGGCACCAAAAGGTGCCCACAGCCACCTTTAATATAGGGCGCCTAAATTTTTCGTATGATTTCAAAAATGCCATCACCTTCACTTTTTACTCCCTTTTTTAAAAAATGGACGTGAATTTCAGTAGTAAAAAGTATACTCTGTAGTAGTGAATGGTAGGCAAAATGCTCCTTGAGTTGTAAGACGTAAATTGATATATATATATATATTGTGATTATTTGGTGGTTGTTTGTTGATTTTGTAAATTTAGAAGTTCAAAAACCTAAGGGGTTATTGTGACACTCCTTAATCTTTATCTTTAGCTTCATTAAATATCTATTTGGAAGCACCTTTAGGCCTTTAGTGACCTAGAGTAACCAAAGAGTGAAAAATAAAATTTTCAAGTTTAGGGTTACCATTCACGTCACTATTCACAGATTTTTGTGCCAACTTTGAAAATTCATAACTAATTTTAGAAAAATAGAAATTGAGTGCTTCCAATTTCTACTTGAAGCTTATAAGTTCCTCTATAAAGGAAAAATACTCACTGAGTCATTAGCTTGTCCAGTTGATACAGTTTACTGCGTGAAAAAGTACTGTTCATTTGGCAATTTTTCATTTTCCAAGATTTTCAATGATTTTCTTCAATTTTTGGAACATCATAACTTTCTGTACAAAACTCCAAATCCATTTTTCTTTGGCTTGTTTTAAACCTTACAATGGGAACTATGTTTTTACAAAATTTCAGCTCAATTGAAGTTCATTTACCCTGTTTTGAAACAGGTCAAATTTCAGGGTTTGACCAACTTCACTTTGATAAAAACCAAACTTTTCATTTTCAAACTTCATCTTTTTGAAACCCTAACTCCTAATCCTTTTTGAAACATATTTGATCATTCATTTAGGAGTTCTTGGCTATCATATATCATCCATATATGCATAGGTTACGCATCACATATTACATAACCATGCTCATAACAAATTCCTTGCTTTAACTTCATAAACTTTCTCCTTACTCTTTGATGCACTTGTACCAAGAAATGGTTAATGGGGGAGGGTGAGATTCGAGGAATCTTAGTAGCAAACATCACAAACAATGCATGTAGGATGAATGTTAGTGCATGATATAGTTGCCTTACATAGGCTCATGTTCACATAATGAAATGTTGCGTGCTCAATGTTTTGTGTAATGTACTTATGGCCAAAGTAAAAATAAAAACAGAGCTTCATTCATTTATACATGCTTCACATAATCTAGCAAAGCACTACAGCAAATCAATACATAACATAAACATCACATACATACAAGTAAGTAAGTTCATTACCTTTTAGATTTTGCCTCCTCCTTAAGTACTTTGATCTTCTAACCATAGCTTTTTCTTTGTCACTTTATGGCCCTAGGGAATTAATAAAATAATTAGAGCCATGAAAAGTGAATGCCCTATGGGCCACATTAGCCCTAAAGGCTTACTTTTACCCTTGGAGTTCCTACAATTTACATTTGGTTACTTTCTCTCTTAATTTCGCATGGTAACCAAAAGCTGTCAGCATGTTGACTAAAATTTGAAAAATCATAATTAATTCTATATAACTCCAATTGGGGTGGTTCAAATTTCTATGTGAAGCTCTTTCAGTATAATTTCATATAAAAATACTCAATTTTGGTCATCACAACCATATCATTCCCAGAATTTCGTCAAATGCAATCTGTTCCAGATTTCATTCCAGAAACAGGACACCATTTCAAAAATTCATATCTCCTATTACAGAAGTCCAATTAATCCATATGACCTATCAAATTGAAACTTGATAAGTCTACTTTAATTCTGGAAATTTTCATGGTCATTGGGCAATATTTGGCCACACAAAAGTACGTTACAATTACACTGCCTCCAGAAAACGAATTTCACAGCCCTTACTCTTTAACTTCCAAAAATTCCAATTTCATATACAAGCATCTAAAAATCATG
>JANTPZ010140460.1:0-18248 GCA_025593235.1 Vachellia pachyceras | reverse complement strand
TTGTTGCCCTCAGCTTCAGGGGAGGTTCTGCATATAACTCAACTTGTGAATGGCTGCTTCGCTTCAATGTTTTAGAACCAAGATGGGAATTTAGAAAATTCACATTTTTCTTGTCACGAAGATAATCATCATCAAAAGATCGTTTTGTCTTCAAGGTTGTTTCCTGAACTTGGGCACCAGACATTAAATAAAGCCTTGGAGCAAGTGTATCATCACGTTTTCCATTCTCACATCTGGAAGTCCCCTGCTTCAAGAGAGAATAATCAACCAATATTCAAAACCTATAATATGAAATTAAAAACCAATATTCAAAATAATGCATTAAATAGACTGAACTTCAAAAACTTAGTCAAAACCAACTCAACATAGATATGAAATAACGGCAACCTGTAAAGGAAACAAACAGTACTGGGAAATTGCTGAGTAAGATGCTTGGAACTAACAACTTTCAGAATTGGAAACCAAGGTTAATGAAAGGTACCTTTCCAACCACAATCCATTTATCATCTAGCCAAGACTGTCTCACCCGGATGTCAAATTTGTTCACTTTAAATTCCAAAGAAGACCCAAGCAGCCTGACCAATATGTACTTCTTCCCCAAAACCTTCAAAACTGCAGCCATTGACCAGGAGGAATTCTGACAGACCTCTACCACATCACCCGGCCTCCAATCCTCTGTGACTTCAAGAACAGGAGGACATGGTCTTATGGCTTTCCTGGGTACCCTCTCCCCAATTTCGTTGCAAGAAGTATCGTCACATCCATCATATCTAACAGAGTAGTGGTGACCATTACCGCAGATGATCTCTGCAGATCGCCAGGAGCCAGAAGGCGCATCTGTTTTGCTTAAAACTTCCACCTTAGCCCCTTTCTTGAATTTCATAGTTGCTAATATATTGTTCGCAAATTTCGACCAGCACCTGTTGTTTTAATTCAGATCTTGATTATCGAGAAGATGGAAAACAACAAGAACCTGATTATGAAAAGAGCATGAAAGTTGTATAAAAAAAACAAAGAAAGAGAGAGCATGAAATTTGACAAAGCAGGGGTATAAGTATGCATCTATAAAGTTTCAAATTTTGATAAATATAACAAACAGTAAAGGGCCAGAGAAAGTTAAACACAGAACCCGTTGTACATTTGTCTTCGAAGCATATGATGGAAACCATAAAAACAAATTAAGACGTACACGATCACAAACACAGAAATACGTATCGATCAGTCATGACAGAAGTGCCATTGATCAAAAGAATGAATGGCATTGAACGGATTTCATCTCATCGAATGAAGTTCAGAATCTGGAGGTAGAGAAACCAATCAACTGAGCTTCGCGCCAGTAATTTGGTTGAGTTTGGGGGTTTTCTTTTTCTTTATTTTTTCCAAAGGTTTTGTTATGTTAGAAGAAAGCAAGCAGATAAAACCAGGAAATATCTCATTACTAATCAGGCCAACGGAAACCAGACGGGAGAATTCTGATTCTCTTCTTCCTCCTTCTTAGCAACCAAACAAAAAAAGTCAAATAAAATGGACTCAAAAAGTTCAGAAGAACAACTTGTATGCAACCAAAAAAATGGAAAAAAAAACTACACAGAAGCGAAATCAATAGTTCCCTAAGAAGTAAGACCAGAAACGATCAAAGCAGATAATGTCAAATCAGAAGCAGAATCAGTACACGGAATGGCACCATAAGACGATCGAATTTTTTAGAAGAAGAAATTTCACAGACCTTGTTCCGATTCAGAGAAGACGATGTTCTCTCCTCTTGTGAATTTCACTCTCCTGATTGTGAAATCCAAAATCGATTATTGTTGGTTGATGCAAATTAGAATTTTTTTCATTGTTCGTATAACTAATTATCATCTTAACTAGCGTGTTTGCTAAAAAAAGAAATTTTTAAGGGTTTTAGGAAAAATTTAAAAACAAAATAAAAATAAGAAAATTGGAAGAATTTCCCTTGCCTACTTTCTAACTGTCCAAGAATAGCTTCGTTGAAGGAGCGACTTTATTAGCAGAATAAGAATTTTTAAGGTTTAATATAACATTTGCTGATAAATTTTAGCACTATTTTGATTTTAATTTTTTAAATTTAAAATTATTAATTTTAGTTTTTTTATACAAAGAGAAATGAAACAAAGACAAAACAAATACAAAAAGAGGATAACTAAATGACACCTGCCTTCAGAAAAGCAACCATAGAGGGTCCATTAAGGATGTCGTGTCCAAAAACACTACCAAGTGCATTCTTAACCATGCAATCAGCAGCTTCATTTGTATATCTCTCAATATTTCCAAACTAACATCCCAGTCCAGCTGGAGCATCATTTTTATCTCGCTAATCATGCTCAGTTCTTCATGAAGATCCGATACCTCCTTCTGGAGGAGATTATTAATTTTAGTTAAATTTTTATTAGATTATATAGATTAATATTTTAAATAAAATTAAATTTGAGGATAATGATAATATATTTTAAACTTTAAATGATCAAAATCAAAGGGAGATAAGTCATCCTATTTTTAAAGAAAAAGAATTATGTATGTATCATCTTTGTCTATCTATATCTCTCTGTATATCTAAGCTAATTATTTAAGACCGAATCGTTTTCTTTTAATGGTAAACATGAATTAAGAAAATTAGGCGAGATTCATTAATATAAAAGTGTATACCGTAAAAAATATACTGCATACTTATCAGTTTGTTTATTTTTTTTGCCAAAAAATTATATATATTAAAAGGATTTAATTTTATTTTAAAACATTGCTTTTAAATAACCCAATTACCATACATTAGTATTATTTCCAACAAAATTTTCTGTTTAGGAATTTATTAAAAAAAATAGCTTCATCCATTGGTTCAAAGATTTTAGAAATAGAATTGGACGTAGCAGAAGTATTACAACTGGCATACAAAAAAGTACTTAGAAAAAAAAGGACTTGTTAATTGGCTTTCCCAGGCACATTTTAAATCTTTTCAATACATGCTATTAAATTGAATTAAAAACTTGATGGAAAAATAAGAATTAAAAATATTGGCAAAAAAAACTAATGTCTAGTTTAATTGGATTTTATTAAACATTTATTGCAATCCGATTCGCTATTTTTATTTTTTCGAATGTATTAGATCATCAAAGATTAGAAAAACTATTATTAACAATAAAAGCGTGATCCCTATGCAACTATATTTGTTTGTATCTTTTGAATAACTAATTTCTTGATATAATAATATTAATTTGATATTTATTGGTACTCATTAGCATATATCAATTTTTATATATCGTTGATATTAAAATATCTTGATATATGAATATCACATATTTAGGATGATATTGTAAAAAAATAATATATTCATTATTTTGATGAGGAAACAAGGCCATAAAAATATATTTAAAAATTCACACAAATTTTTTGAGTCAAGATTCAGCATTTTTTACCAAATTAAATTACGCTTGATCCACTAAAAAAAATAATCCCGATTAATTTCTCAGGAACGTATGAGAACATGAAATAAGAAAAAAAAATATTCATTTGTTTTCTGGCGAGTGATCAATTAAAATGGTATTTATTTTTCAGAAGGAAATATGGTTGCTTTTATCCATGAAAATAAAACATAGAGATTAAGGATGGCAAACGATGACGTGGTTGGCTGGTGCAAGTTTATGTTTAAAGTTGGCCTATGTCACACTTAACCAACTAGCTTGTAAGGCAAAGGAACCAAAGCAAAACAGTTGGTTCAAGTCTTTGTATTGTTCCTTTTTCAAAACCACGTTTCTAAGGAAAGAACAAATGAGGATACATGAAAAAAAGGATTTTGTCCCCAAATCAATACAAAAAAATGAGATACTGTGCCCGTTTGGGAACGCAGTAGAGAAGTATTTTTACGTAAATAGAGATAAATATATGAATGTGATTATCTTATTTTGCGAAAATACACTGTTGAACGTGCGTTTAGCTTTTGCAACCACTCCGCCAAACATGCCCATTAGTTATTTTTACGACGAACAGAGAAACTATGATTGCATTGAACACAAAGTATGTTAATGGCTTTTTTGGCGGAGCATTTGGAAAAGTCAAATGAGATAATCTCCTTCATATATTTACCTCGACTTGCGTAAAAGTACTTATCTAATACGTTTCCAAACGGGCACACTAAGTAATCCCTCTTATTCTTTGCATAAGAACTCTAAAAAAAAGTTTTTTGTCTATGATGATTGGCTTAGAAATCTTATTAGAAAACTTGTTCAGTTGTCTAAGATATTAATCTATGCTATTATTGTTGATGGTGTTTGCATTACTCTCAAGAAAGAAGCTCAAGAAAGAAGAAAGACAGAGAGAGCATGTTTGCAACAACAGTGGGGCTCTTGAAAATTGATTTTTATTCTCTAAAAGTCAATTTGAGCTATCCATTTATATTTGTGATGACTTTTAAGAACAAGAGGTAAAGCTATTTTTTTATATTTTTGAGCTATGGTGTGTCACCATATATGAATCATACAAATATAAAAGTTAGTTAGAATAAAAGTCACTTTTACATATATGAATTCAAACAAGCCATTAAAATGTAATGAGTTTTGTTAAAAAAAAACCTCTCCTAAAGTTTGTACTTAATTTTTTGCCCACACCCTTCTCTATTTTTGGAATGCATACAAATTATTAATATCAATATAAATTACAAAATTCAAATAATGAATATCAATATAAAATATGAAATTTAGGCCAAGTCATATCGTTCATAAATCATGAATACTACAGCTTCATACCACGCAAAGAAACATGTCTATCTGAAAACTAGAAAGGAAAAAAAAATGTTGTACAGTTCAGGTCCCCTATCTATCTGAACTTGCTTCTTACAGTTGAAAGGGGCTAGAAGGAAAGCCTGTTATGAAACCCTATGAGTGAGGAACTGTATTAATAATTTGAAGAAAAAAAAGATATTCCAGTCATCATCTCACATGAATACTGTTTTCAGAAGAAATCAAGTTCTTTATCTCCATTGAATGTTCACCATTTGATATATGGAGGAAAAGACGAAGATCTGAAATTAAAGCTTCTTGATCCCAACTTAAGGGTCCTGAAGCATGCAATGCCTCAATTATAGAATGGTAGGCACGCAACTCCAACCTATGGATTTCCTCTTCCATCTTTTCTTCTGAAGAAAGGAAGCAATTTCCTTCCTCATCTACAATGGTAGGCAGATTCAGCATCAGCAGTTGCAACTTCTAAATCTCCAGTACGAACCGTAAATCCAGCACCACCACAGCTACCTACAGAACTTGAGACACTATCATCACCTTTTCTGTTGTCCAGAGAACCACCTCTGTGTTCATTATCAGTTGCCCTAAACTTCTTGGGAGGTTCAGTGTGTAACTCCACATGTGGACGACTCCTTCGCTTCAATGTTTTAGAAGAACCGAGGAGGGAATTCTGATCATTCACTTTGAGATAGTCATCGTCAAGAGATTGCTTTGTCTCTCTGGTTGTTTTCTGAGCTTGGGAACTAAACATTGAACTAAGACTTGGAGAAATTTTTTTGTAACACTTTCCATTACCACAGCTGGAACTACCCTGCAAAATCATAAACCAATATTTAAGCTTTACAGCATGAATGATCTACAAACACTGATACAAGAAACAAATTGTAAAGGCCACAATTAGAGAGAAGAAAACGAGGAGAATCAAACAAAGAAGCACCATTGAGACTATAACACGATTAAAGTGACACTTTCTTTGAAACTTTCTCTTATTATTATTGGCAAATATAACGTCGTGAATATATTGAAATTCAAATCCAAACCAATCTGCCAGCACCTTTGTGGTGCAGTGGCACGCGGGCCTCTGGACTGTGGTGGAACTTATCACGGGTTCAATCCGTGCCTACAAGCAGTGCGCTTGCCAAATAAAAAAAAAAATCAGACCAATCTGTACAACAGAATTGTCAAAAGGGGAAAACGAAGGTGAATAAAATTTACCTTTCCAATCACAATCCATTTTTCATCTTGCCAAGACTGTCTGACCCGGATGTCGATTTTGTTCACAATAAATTCGAAAGAAGATCCGAGCAGCCTAACCAAGACGTGCTCTCCCACCAAAACCTTCAAAACCGCAGCCATTGACCAGGAAAAATTTTGACAAACCTCTACCACTTCACGTGGCTTCCAATTCTCATTGGCTTCAATCACAGGAGGACATGGTCTTATGGCTTTCCTGGGCACCCTCGCTGTAATTGCCTCACCATCATTATCATCACCATATCCATCATATCTAATGGAGTAATAATGGCCATTACCACGTATAATCTCTGCACATCGCCAGGACCCCAAAGGCACCTCTGTACTTTTGCACAATACTTCTACCTTAGTTCCGTTCTTGAATCTCATGCTTGCTAGTATATTGCTGCCAAATTTCAATCTCAACACCTGTTGCTCAAGTACACAAACAAAATTTAGAAATTTTTATGACATGCAGACTCTAAATTTAAAAATTAAGCTCCAAAAAATTGTCAGATGACTGAAAATAAGGGGGAAAGGAGGACAATGATCAAAATGTTGAGGCCATAGAATAGGTCACAACTAATCGACACTGATAAACTGTAGAAGAGTTAGAAAACCACAGGCACCTCGTGGAAAAGCAAATAGTCGCACCAAGGCTATACTGAGTTGTGTGTGGGGGTTAGGGGGAGAAGAAAGATAAATGCAGAACTAATCTTAAATCTATCTTCAAAGCATACGAAGGAAACTATGAAATTCAAAATCAAGACGTGCGCGTGATGGATTCTTATCAATCAGTAATGATAAGGGTGCTATTGATCAAGAAGAATATTGGCATAAAAACAATTTCATCTCATCGAATGAAATTTAGAATCTGGAGGTGGAAAATTCAATCAACTGAGTTCCACGCAACTATGAAATTTAAAAACAATTTCTGATTCTCTTCCTCCATTTTCTCAGCAGCCAAACCCCAAAAAAAAAAAGTCAAAAAGATGGACTCAAACATTCAGAAGAACAACTCTGTCGTACGTAACAACCAGAAAAAAAATATTAAAACTGAAAATAAATTGCACATGGTTCGCCAATACATATACATACATAGAAACATATAGGGATTAAGAGGGCAAAGAATGTAAAAGCGCAGACTGGATTAGTATGAACCGCATCCTGAGATGATCAAAATGTTAAGAAGAGGGAACAGATTTCACTTGCCTTGTTCCGAAGCAGTGAAGAGACGATCGTTTCACCCTCTCTCTTGAATTTCAGTCTCAATGCGATTGTGTGGATTCGTACTTTCAAAGTTTAAATTGAATTTGCAGGAAGATACGAAATTCGTGTCTAAGGAACAAATTAATTAAATGAAATAACTAAAAATTATTTAATTAACCATGTAACTAGTAATGAATGAATTACCTTAAACTAAAACTAATTTTATCTACAAGATTATTTTCTACATTTTTAAATATGATTCTTGCTGTATAGATAATTATTATTTTATTATCTTTAAGAGTTCAACAGACTTTTTTGTTCAGGAGTTAATACGAGTAATGCGGAAAAAAATATATTTAAGTGTGCGTGATTTGTTGGGAAATAAATTTGTTACTGGTTATATTTTCATTTATTATTTATATAAATTCATATTACTAGTTTTTTTCTGCCTGACGTTATTAGATATATAATATAGATGTGTTTGGATATAAATATATTATCTTCTTCTTTTTTAATTTAAATGGAAATAAAAAACAGAAAAGACACAACAAATATAAAAAGAAAAATTAAGTGACGCCTGCTGCCTTCAGATAAGCAATCATAGAGGTCCATTAAGGATGTGGTGTTTAAGAGTACTACCAAATGCATTCTTTGCCATACAATCAACAGTTTCATTTGCATCTCTTTTGATAATTTCCAAACTGACATCTCAATCCCGTTGGAGCATCATTTTTATATCGTTAATCAAGTTAGATATAATTTAATTAGATATATTATACCCGTAAAAATAATATAATAAAAGGGTTGTTAGCTTTGGAAATCTATTGAGAGAAATGAATTACAATTTTTAAGGTGATTTTATGGATTTCGAGATGGTTTTACATATTTTGAAATGGTTTTGTCTTGACTTACGTGCACCGTTAAGAAAAATAAGTTCCCAAACAAGCACAATACATGATGATGGCTGTCATGTGCCTTTATCTTTATGAAATTACGTATCTACACTTAATTAAATGAGTTGGGCCGGTTTATTTTATGGGGCTCGTTTAGGAACGCAGTAGAGAAGTACTTTTACGCAAGTCGAGATAAATATGTGGGAGATTATTTCGTTTTATAAAAAACACTATTAAATATACTTTTAGGGAGTAAAGAAATTTTTTCAAATAAGCACGTCATCTTAAACATGCTCTCTTGTCTTTACAGTAAATTACAAACGGGTGCTTGTAGAATAGGAGGGAGTATACCACTTGATACTTGCTATATCTATTTATCTTTTTTCTTCTTTCTTATCGACTCTTGTTAATAAAAACACAATCACATTGAGGGTTGTCTTTGATTAGGGTAAATAATACTCAGATTATACATGATAATGTTAAATAAAAATGACTGTGTTAAAAACCATAATTATTGTATGAACAAATAAGGATTTAAATTCTACAAAATGCCAAATAATTATAGAAAAACTAATAATGGTTCTCATATAAACAGTTCACGCATTTTGTTATTGCAGTATTTGGTTATTAAATATTTCTTTCGTTTATTGAAAGTTGATATTATGCGTGTTTGGCAAAATGTATTTTGGGTTCAAAATATATTTTATACTTAAAAGTCCGTTAGCTTGCATATTCCAATGTTTGGTAGCTTCTTCTTTTAAAATAAATTCTGAACAAAAAACACCTTTTTGACAGAATAAATGTACTTCAAAACTAATGTTTATCTAAATATAAATATATTATAAGCAAAATGCATTCTCCCGACGAGTACATTGCAACCTTTTGTTGACAACTACAATCTCCACAAAAGATCATGAAATGAAGAGTAAAAACTAAATCACATTGATAATAATTTATAAACAATATGAATTAGTATTATTTTATCGTACTTCTCTTGTTCTCCTTATAAGGTAGAGAAATTGGGTTCGTTTGGAAACGCGGTAGAGAAGTACTTTTACGTAAGTCAAAGTAAATATGTGGAGGAAATTATCTCGTTTTGCGGAAAAACACTGTTGAACGTGCTTTTGGGGAGTAAATAAGCTTTTCCAAACAAACACATCATCTTATTTATAAGATATGTTATTACTTTTTTTAATGAATATACCGTTTAACTCTTAATTTATTATTTTTGTATATTGTCAATTTATTGAGAAACAAACAATTAACAAGAGATAAAATTGAAAAATTATTAAATTTTAAAACATATTTAATAAAGTAAAGTTGCAAGCTTTTTCCGGGTGAAACATAATGAAATTTTAGATAGCTTATAAATAAATCAAAAGAGTATTATTTATAGGATGGTGCAAGTTTAAGGTTTCGTTGTTACAAACACAATTAACCAACCAACCGGTGAAGAGACCCGAGGCAAAACAGTTAGGTCATGTTTGGTATGGTGAAATTAGAAATAGGATTCATTTTCTATGTTTAGTATGGTGGAATTGGAACTTGGAAGGTGGAATTAGAAATGGAAATGGAATTCAAAATGGATACAAATGATTTCCATGATGTAACCCATGGAATTGTATTTAATTCCATGGAATTGATGTTTTGACCCCACCTTTTTTTATATCTATATATATTTCCATCTCATATTCTTTTCCATCTCCATATCCATCTTCATTTACATTTTCAACAAAATCAATTTCAATGTACCAAACAAGCCATTAGGTTTAAGCCTTGTACTATCTCTTTTTAAAAATAATTAAAATAATTTATGTCCTTTTCTCTCAATTTCAAGTCGCTGCTGACAAAAATCACGTTCTAAGAAATATGATAAAAAAAATTGTGTCGCAATAGTAAAGAAATCAACTTGCATTGAGTAAATCCGATATCTTGGCCCATATTTTTAAATCACTCACACACTCCAAGAAAACGGCGATCAAGAATCAAGAATCCATGCTACGACGAAACCAACCTTCACCATCAGTGACAGCCCCACCAGACAAGGAGGAAGACGACCAACGACTAAGGAGCGCAAAGAAGATTAAAAATGGGGGTGATGGAGTAAATACAGAGAATAACATGCAGGGTACCTGGAAAGCGAGTTCAGCTAAAGGGGGTGGTTTTGCATCAGGCGGGCCATCCTTTGCAGACAAACTAAAGGGTCTTGATACGTAGTATGAGTCTTCCGAAGAAGAGAGGAAAGAAAATGACTATATGTCAGATGATAGTTTATCAGATTCGCCGAATACACAACACAATGGGAAGAGGGAGGAGCCAACATTCAAGATAACAGAAGACCCGACTAGAAACTTCCCCACGTTTTCCTTCTCAGGGAAAATAAAGAAGAGACTGTATAAGGTGTGGAGAACGGCTGTCATTGTTAAGCTTCTTGGTAGGAGCATTGGCTACAAAGCACTTCATTCTCGGTTACAATCCATGTGGGCAAAGAAAGGAATCATCAACCTGATTGATATTGGGCAGGGCTACTATGTGGTGAAGATGTCAAATGAGGAAGATTATGTTTATGCTTTAACCGGGGGTCCATGGATGATCTATGACCACTACTTAACAGTAAGACCATGGGAGCCAAATTTCCGACCTCAAAATGCAACCACAGATAAGGTTGCAGTTTGGGTGAGAATGCCAAGCGTGGCACTAGAGTATTATGACATTGAAGCTTTAACATTGATAGGAAATAGAATTGGAGAGACCATTAGAATAGACATGAACACATCATGTCATCTGAGGGGTCATTATGCCAGAATTTATGTGATGGTAGACCTGGGGAAAAAGTTAATGTCAGGATTCTCACTAGATGGAGTAGATTATCAGCTGGAATATGAAGGACTACACATGCTATGTACCAATTGTGGAATATATGGGCATAGGGTAGACATATGCCCAACAAGGAAAGAAACCGTACAGCAACATGAAGGTAAGGGAGAGGATAATACAGCACACCAAAACCAAACAAGAGGGAAGCAAACAGGGGAGCAGGAAGTGAGGAACACACAAGAACAATGGCATATTGCCCAGAGAAGAAGGAGGCCACGAAAGACGAAGGAGGATAAGGGGGAGGTTAACCACTTGAAGAACATGGGATCACGGTTTGGGGTGCTGGCAAATGTGGAAGATAGAGAAACCACTAATGAGATAAAGAACGCCTCAATAATGGCAGAAGATCAGAATGAAGAAGCACCAAGAAACATGTCAGAGCACAAAAGCATAGTACGAAGGGATGGAGAAAACCGAAAAGGAGAGCGAGATCAAAAGACGGGGGTAGCACAGAGAGCGAGAGAATGGGAGTCAGTGATTTCGACATACGCAGGAGAAAAACATCAAATTTGTAAGAGGGCGGAGAAAAGGGCTAGGGACACCAGCAGTGACAAGGGGACAAAAAGGGAAGTGCTAAGGTTAACTTGGGGAGAGAACATGGAAGGGGAAAGTGGTGAGAAGGAAAGGACGGACCTGGCAAACCCGGAAGATGGGCTCAACATTGTTGAAGAAAGAAGAAAATCGGGCCTAGATCTGCAACAACCCACAAATAGAGGTAACCCACCTCGAATAGATGGGGAGGACATGGACCCAAAAGGGGGCACAATTGGACCTGACATGATGCTGAAAAGCCCAGAAATGGATGAGGGTGAAGAGTGTAGTGGAGGCACCTGGATTCCTGAGACACAGTATACCCAATAACTTTGGGCCGTTCTCCTAGCCTTTAGTGTTATGGATAGTATAATGTTTTGGAATTCAATAGGGACCTGTGGTGCAGGTCTGCTCAGCAATTTAAGAGTGGTAATGCAGAATCTTAACCCATCTATAATCATCCTGGCTGACACGAGATGTAGTAGTGAATCAAGGCTCTCAAACCTGAAGACATTAGGATTTGACAAGATGAAAATGAAGGAGAGCGTGGGTCTCTCTGGGGGAATAGTGGTATTATGGAAGAGCCATTTAATTCAAGTACAAATATTAGAGGAAGACCGCCAATTCTTTCATCTGGATTGTAAAAACAGTATAGGAGAAGAATTTCTTCTCACCACAGTTTACTCCCTACCCTACACGTACATGAAGAATGAGCTTTGGGGGAAACTAAGGAATTTGATAGTAGCCCCACTGAAACCATGGATAGTGGTAGGGGACTTTAATGAAATCCTGCATCCATCAGAAAGACTGGGGGGAGCTAGATGCAGCCAAACAAGAATTAATTGGTTCAAAGATAACTTAGATAAATGTTGCCTAACTGACATGGGGTCACATGGCCCAAAGTTCACTTGGAGGGGCCCAAAGAACAGAGGTTATAGGAGGATCTATGAGAGACTGGATCGAGCCCTGGCCAATCCTGAATGTTTTCTCACATTCCCGCATGTCTATTTACAAGTTCTACCGCGAATTGGCTTTTCAGACCATAATCCCTTGGCTCTGATCTTTGGGAGGGGCATACACCCTATAGGCCCAAAACCTTTCAGGTTTGAAGCCATGTGGATGGATCACGAAAATTTTGCAAATTTCTTGGGTAATACTTGGGGAGAAGGAGGTGAGCTGAATCAAGATCTAAAGAAACTAGAAAAGGCACTGGTGAGATGGAATAAAGACATATTTGGAATGGTCGAGAAAAGAAAGAGGAACGTACTTTCAAGACTAAGAGGAATACAGAATTCCCCAGCTTACCCCTACTCGAGATTCTTATGTAATCTGGAAGGTGAGCTACAGAATGAATTGAACCAGATTCTAATAGCTGAGGAAATGAAGTGGTTCCAAAAAGCAAGAACAAATTGGGTCACAAAAGGTGACAGGAATACACGGTACTATCACCTGAAAACACAATTTAGAAGGAGAAGGAACAAAGTGGTGTCACTCAAAAATCAACAAGGGAATCTAGTTGAAGAGGAACAAAGTTTAAAGGATATGGTGAGGGAATTTTTTAGGAGCTTGTATGGGGAAGAAACCCAGCTAGAACAACTACTTACGAAATCAGGATTTCCACATGTTGACAACAATATAATACAACACATGGGTGACAATCCTACGCAGGAGGAAATTAGAATGGCAATCTTCTCCATGGGGCCTTATAAGGCACCAGGAATAGACAGTTTCCCCCCAGTTTTCTATCAGAAGAACTGGAGTACACTGAGTGATTCAATCTCCAAGTTTGTGATAAAAGCCTTCACCTCAGGAAATGTAGACAAAGATGCCAACAGAACGCTAATCTCGTTAATCCCAAAGACGGAAAGGCCTGAACTTGTTACACACTTCAGACTAATTTCTCTATGCACAGTCCACTATAAGTGCATAACAAAGATTATTGTCCAGAGATTAAGGGAGGTTATGAATGACCTCATCTCTCCATTCCAGTCAAGTTTTATTAGAGGAAGAGTGATTCAGGACAACATAATTGTGGGACATGAGGTATTACACACTATGAAGAAGTCAAGAGGGAAAAAAGGCTTGATGGCACTAAAAATCGACTTGGAGAAGGCATACGATAGGATTGGCTGGGATTTCCTGAGAAGTGTTCTCCAGGAGGTTGGATTCCAACAAGATTTTATTCGCCTAATTATGAACTGTGTCTCATCAGTCACGTATAGTGTTCTTTGGAACGGTCAACAGACTGAATGTTTCTTGCCTAAACGAGGGCTACACCAGGGTGACCCACTCTCCCCACTTCTATTTGTTCTATGCATGGAAAAACTCTCTCATATAATCTGTGATAAAGTCAGAGAAGGGAGATGGAAGCCGATAAGGATAACCAAGAATGGTCCTGACATTTCCCACCTAATGTTTGCGGATGACCTATTGCTTTTTGGAGTAGCGACCGAGGAACAGGCACAAATTATGATGGAATGCATGGATGTTTTCTGTAGGGCTTCTGGCGAGAAAATTAATAGAGATAAATCATCAATATTCTTCTCCCCACGGGTCCAAAATTCTGTAAGAAGGAAGATATGTGAGATCACAGGGATGAAAATGTCTACAGAAATAGGTAGATATTTGGGGGTTCCAATGGAAAGAGGAAGGAGGCCATCTGATAACTATAATTACATAGTTGAGAGAGTGAAAGCCAAATTGTCAGAATGGAAGACAAAGACACTATCATTGGCTGGACGTATAACCCTTGCAAAATCTGTGATGGGTGCTATGCCTATATATCCAATGATGGTATCTAGAATCCTTACGACAATCTGTCAAGAGTTGGAGAAACTAAAAAGAAATTTTATTTTGGGAGATAGACAAGACAAACACGGGTTCCACCCAATTCGATGGGAAAATCTAATCAAGCCAAAGCACTTGGGGGGAATTGGGCTGAGGAATTTAACTTCCTTCAACAAGGCATATGGAACGAAGATTGCATGGAGACTCATAAGTGGAGCAACGGGGCTATGGGCCGAGGTTCTAACCAACAAATATATGAGGAAGAATGAAGAAAACCTGTTAGAAGCAAGAAAAGGAGATTCTACTTTGTGGAAATTTGTGTCTCAGCAAAAGACCACCATCGATGCTGGGATTAGATGGAATATAAGGAATGGCAAGTCAGTAAGCTTTTTCAAGGATCGCTGGCTCTGCCACGACACAACCTTAGAAGGTCTTTGCTCTCGTCCGCTTTCACTACAGGAAGAGGAGAGTAAGGTAGCTGACTGGATTAAAAACGGCTCGTGGGACTACCAGAAATTGGAATCCATCCTACCAAGAAACATATCCCAAAAGTTAGCAGCAACACCAACCCCAACAGAGGAAGCGGGTGATGATATCATGGCTTGGAGGGCAACTAATGACGGGATATTCACCATTAAAAGTGCCTATCAGTTACTAGAGGAAACAGAGACCACCATACAGAGTAGGGTTTTCAAAGAAATTTGGAAATGAAGGGAGCGGAACGCATAAGAGTCTTCATGTGGCTAGCCGTACAAGATCGCCTGCCGACCAACAGTGGGAGGAGTAAGTGGTCTTCCACCTCTGCTGCCTGTTTATATTGTAAACGGAACGAAGAGGACACCCTTCACATCCTCCGTGATTGTGTTTATGCACATCAAATGTGGGGACAGATAGTTCAACCTAGACTACAGACCAAATTCTTCACGGCGCCACTAACGAAGTGGTTTAACATTAATCTGAGGGAGAACATGGGAAAGGACAACATAGAGCACTGGCAGCGAATTTGGGGTGTGAGTGTATGGAAACTGTGGAAATGGAGAAATAAAGAAACCTTTGACCCACAATTTGTCAAACCCAGAGAGCCACTAATTGAAATCATACGGTCATGGGAAAACTATACCTTTGTGCAGGAACAACCGATAGATTGGAATCAACCAGTGGAAATCTCCAAATGGAAGCCGCCGGAGCATGGATGGGTGAAGGTGAACGTCGATGGAGCAGTCTCACATAGAAGGAACATTGCTGGATGTGGAGGAGTTGTTCAAAATCAAATGGGTGAATGAGTGGTAGGGTTTGCACAAGCTATAGGACGATGCACAGTGCTAGAGGCAGAATAAATGGCTTTGCTGAAAGGTCTAAACATGGTATGGGAACTAGGATTCAGGAAAGTCCATGCGGAGTTGGACTCGAAAATCCTGGTCGAAATAATGAAGGATAGGAGATGCACAAGCCACGACAACATTATTTGCCTGCAACTCCGAAAACTGCTGGATTCCAACTGGAACCTCAAGATCACTCTTGTCTCGAGAACATAGAACAGGGTGGCCGACTCACTGGCTAAAGAAGGGCTGTCGAAGTCCACTCGCTATGATAGCTGCCCTCAACGCCTAAGATCCTTGGTGTCTTCCGAGTCCCGTGAAACCTATTTCCCATTGTAGCGTAGTATCATTGTGATTTAGCCTATAGGCTCTTATGTAACAAAAAAAAACTTGCATTGAGTAATTTTGCATTTTCCTTCAGTAGTTTTGTAATTTTTTTAATTACAAAAGTTCATAAATTATGAGATCTTTATTATATTATTAAATGACTCTTTGGCCAAAAAGCAGTGCCTTTGAATTTTGATAAATAATGGCTTCGATTGACAAAATTTTTCAAAAGCCCAAAAATACGTTTAACAATGTTTTTCCGCAAAACGAGATAATCTCCTTCACATACTTACATCGACTTACATAAAAGTATTTCTCCACTGTTTTTCTAAACGAGCCCAATAACGCGTACTTTTGTTTTCAAATTAATATATTTTATAACATCTAATACGAAAGAAGATCCTACTCCTCTCATCAAAGTCTATTTTTCAGCTATTGGTTTTCATTATAAGAAGTTCAAAACTTACATGGAATCCTTCGAATGGGTGGATAGTAATCTGGGATTTGAATTACATAAAAGTATAAAACCCTACGTTTTTTATTTACACATGCACTTCTCTCTTTCTAACGGTTCTTGCTACAATGTCCATGTGATTTAACAAAATATCTCTAATAGAATTGTTTATAGTGGTCGACAACACTTCAAATATGATTGTCTCTCGTAGAAGAATAAATATTATTAGAAAAAAAATGCAAACTTGTCTTGAGGAAGATAGAGATTCATCACTTCATATTGGCTCAAGCAAGAAAAATGAAATTAAATGTGCTGGCAAAAAAATAAAATAAAATTAAATGTCAATGATACTCAGGCTCAAACTATTTTATGTAACAATAAAGAATGCACACACTAAAGAAATTTATGTAATTTCAACAAAACTAAAACATTAAAAGAACTAATTCTTTAATTAATGTAAAAAAGATAAAAGAACTGCGTGCAATTTTTGTAAAATTGAAAAGCAATATGTGCAATGTGAATCATGCGTGTTGTGCAAAATCTCAAGAAGCATGGTGCATGTAGAATGTCACAGGTTCAAAATTCCACCACCTAAAACTGAGAGTTATCTTGAGAAAATGAAGATATTGATGGAGAATTCTAGAGCATTAGAGAAAGTTCTAGAACTCTACAGAAGGATCTAGAACTCTCTAGAAAGTTCTAGAATACGATGGAATGTTCTGGAATAATCTAGAATGTTCCGGAATGTTCTAGAACATCATGGAAAGCTCTAGAATATTCTAGAAGGTTCAAGAATATGGTGGAAGTCTCTGGAACGTTCTAGAAGCTCCTGGAGAATTATTCAAGACTTGTCTAGAATAGTGTAGAAACATATAGAATATGTAGGATATTTCAAGCATTGTATAGAATTTTCTAGATGCGCAATGTAAGCCGTAGGATTGAATCAATCTCCACCGTTCATTAAGGAGGTGGAGAGACTATAAATAGGTGGCCTTGGTCATTTGGCAAGGCAACCAAGGAACCAAGCAACCAAGCTTCCAAACACGTGTAAAGCATTCTCCTTGTGAATAACATTCTCTTTTCAAGTATTCAATACTTGAGTTCTCTTCTTCCCTATCCAAAGCATACTTGATTACCTCTTAAGGAGTATTAGGCTGACTTGGTCACTAAAATAGGAGTGTCTAAGTGCAGTACGGGCAGGAAAAGAGTAAGTCCGTGACAAGAAGCATGGGTTAGTTAATCCAGCATAATGCTAAACTTTGGGCATAGAGTAGTCAGCAACATTCAATTTCCCTCTATATAAGCGCCAAACGAAAAACTATTGTTCAAAAAAGCCCTCAACCAAAATTCTCATAAATAGCACATCTAGCTTTGGGTTACAAGCAACATCAGAACTTGAATATCTTTATACAGCAAAAATGGCAGACTTTCACCGAGTTTGAGCGGAAAAAAGTGGCTGCAACTGTCTTCATTCTTTTTTCTTCATCAGAATGAATACTGTTGACACCAGAGAGATATACATTAGTCCCATCTGTTAACAAATCATATGTTCATTCCTGACGAAGTCAAGAAATAGATTTTACAGTATGCTTTCACTAAAGCATCAAAGGATAGGTTATATTTAACAGATTCCAACTTCTAATTACTTCATACCCAAAAAAAATGTCAGTTTTAACGCTAGAGACATGAGCTAACATTATAGTGTAACTGAATTATACCGATTAAGCTTTTGTTTTTTGTGGCGGTAAATATCCATACAAGTAACATGCATTCAATGAGAGGATCTACTTCTTGCGGACAAGGAGCCAATTTAAGAAAAATCAACTGGAAGAACAGGATGAAGCTAGGAAATCTACCCTAACTTTATAAA
>JANTPZ010140450.1:0-17015 GCA_025593235.1 Vachellia pachyceras | reverse complement strand
GAAGAAGAAGAAGAAGAAGAAGAAGAAGAAGAAGAAGAAGAAGAAGAAGAAGAAGAAGAAGAAGAAGAAGAAGAAGAAGAAGAAGAAGAAGATATTGAGAAAAGAGAAGAAAACAAAGCGAGAGAAAATAGTACCTTAACATTGATTGATGCCATTTTTTGTTCGTGACTGTGTTTTATCATGTCAATCTGGAGGATATGTTGATATATTTATAGTGTTTCTCAAAACACTCGTGTCTTAGGTTTGGAGTTTTGTAGAAAATCGAGGAGTGTGGAGAAAGAATATGAGCCGACTAGCTAAGTAAAATAAATAGGTGAATTCATGCATGTACACAATACTGATTGAGGAAATAAACTTAAATTGTAAAACATCATTGTCAACTATTGCTGGCTAGTAATTTAGAAATATAACAATATATTGGGCACTTCTGTCTATTATTTGATTAATCGCATATAAATAAAATAATTGAACAAGCAAATAAACTAAACGTGACGGCTAAGGAGTGACGAACCGATAACAATGAGTGAAATAGGAAGTGCAAGAAAGACAACAATACGTGTGGCTTTCTTTGAATGCAAAAATTTTGGCCAAGTGTGGGTTTTAGAGACGACGCGTCACTATAAAACATTTATATTAATTTCATCACAAGGAACTTAAATGATTTATTCTGAGCAAGAATAGTTGTATACTTGTCTAGTATACTCAAGACTGATATCACATTCTTAAAGATAAAGCCACTTTGCCCACCAAAAATAAATTAGTTTATATCCAATTTCACCTGGTACTTGAACGATGGACGCGTTTTCTTGAACTGCACTCACTCTAGAAATTAGGATCAATGTAATAGTGTTTGCTCCCATGTGCATGTGGTTTATACAGCAAGCAATTGAAACAATGGACGACTTCTGAGTTTTGACAAATCAATAATATATTTCAATTATTTTGATTTTTGTACGGAAGCCAGTTGGATTAGTACGGACTTCATGCAACCGATTTGGTAAGCGCATGCCTATTACATTCATGCATATTTATATAAATGTTTAATACAAGTCCAAAAGGAAATTGATTCCATGGAAATTTTGGAAGATTGTATCCTACTCTCGTCCGATTCATTGGAACTCAATTTTGATGATAAAAATGCCCTTATTTTTTTTTTTTTTTGAAAATTTCCCTCGTCATCACATGCCAAACCACCTTCAAACTCCTTAGCCGCTTAAGCTTGTGCATAGTTGAGAAGTATTCCAAAGGTGATGCTTTGTTATATGTTTTCTTGATTGATGTGGTGTTCATGTCATCATTAAAGAAAGGTTAAATCAATATAGCAAGATATTCTACAAGGCAGTGAAGACTCGAGCTTAAAAGTCTAGTAAAGAGTGAAATAATTTTTTTTTTTTTTTTTGCTACAAAGAGAAGGCTAAAGCCCGACAGTAAGGTAAACTAAGCTAAGTGGGGATTTAATCCCATATAGAAGTGTTGAAGCACAAGTTCCTCATGTGTGACAGAGGAAACCTTAAAAGAGATGACCCTGACAGCCCTTCTTTTGCTAAAGCGTCTGCTAGCACATAACTTAGTGTGAGGTCCCAATCCCTTTGCATCATACTCTTGATCTGTAAGAAAGCCAGACTACACATCTGAACGGTTCAGCACTTAGCAACATATCAATCAAACACTGTGAATCAGACTCCAAAAGCACCTTCCTGAAGCCAAATTCCCACGCCAACTGCAATCCTCTAAGAACAGCCCATTCTTCTGCCTCAAATACCAAACAGACTCCAAGAGCTCATGTGAAACCCACAACCCATTATGATCATGAATGACTCCCCCACACCCGGCTTTGGATGCGAATCTTGACACTACACCATCAACATTAATCTTGACCCAACCAATTTGAGAAGGTTGCCACAGCAATGACTGTCGAATAGTATGTGGCTCACTAGTTGTAGATAATTCATTAGTTATGACGAAGGACTTCCACCTAATACACACTACAGCGACAGGTTCTGTCGGTTTCATAAATTCTGGGTTAAAATGATTCAAATTTCTCCACTTTCATAGTAACCAAACAGCCACTCCCCATATGAGATGCCATTCATCTGTGTCATCCTAACCTAGTTTCCTTTTCAGATTCAATGCAATCCAATCATGTAGGGATGCTGAGAAAAAGCTAGTGACATACCTGGGATCAACTAGTTCCAATCACATTTTCCTTGCGTATCGACAGTCATGCAAAATATGCAACACATCTTCCACTCCCTCATTACAGTGGTCACATAGCGATGATACAGTAGACCAGCTGCTCCTTCAACCCTTAGTAGGCAATCTGTTGCTGCATGCAATCCATAAAAAACTCTTATCCTCTTTACTCCTCTCCACCGCCAGATAGCCTTGAAAACAGTATCTTTGAACTTTGTAGGCACTTCTCGATCAAGTTGTAAGCATTCTCTACCTTAAATTAACCACTTGCCGCACCTTTCCAAACCATGACATTGTGCCCAGCTTCAGTATATGGTGGGATTACTAAAATTAAACACTGTATTACCTCCATATTAACAATAAGGAAAGAGCAGACATATCCCAACAACCTCTGTCAACCTATTGTGATACCATGCTTCCCTCTTCAGCCAAAGATAATTCTCTAGTACACAGATCTCTAATCTTCTTATCTTCAAACAGCCAATTATCATTGAAGAAGCTAACTGATTCCCTATTTCGAATCTGCCATCTTGTTCCTTCTCCAACAATGTCCCACTGCTTTAATACAAATTTCCATAGTCTGGAATCTCCACGTTGGGTATTAAGCAAATTTTCTTCATCTCTGAACATGTACTTTGATCCTAATACTTCTGCCCAAAGTCCTTTCGCCCCTATCAATAGGTTCCATGCCAATTTAGCACCAAATGCTCGATTCATTGATGTCAATCTTTTAAAACTGAGCCTTCCAACATCCTTTGGCAAGAGCAATCTATCCCAGCTCATGGGATAATATCCGTGTCCTACCTCACTCCCCCCATATGAAGTTCCTCTGAAGCCTCTCTATTTCATTGCAAATCTTCACCGAAACCTTAGCTACTTGTATGGCGTATGAGGGCACAGTACCAATTACAGATTTGGCTAGGGTGATCCGTCCAGTAACTGAGAGAGATCTTGCTTTCCATGCCGCTAAATTTTTACTCACCTTGTCAACCACGTACCTGAATGTCTATGAAGGTCTTCTTGTCCCTTTAAGTAGGAAACCCAAGTAATTCCCAATTTCTTCAGAGACTTTCATCCTTGTAATAGCCGAAATTTCCTTCCTCAATCTAGTAGATACATTTGGCGAAAAGAATATTGATGACTTTGCATTGCTTACTTTTTCGCTCGATGCTTTACAAAAATTGTTAAGGCAATCCAACATGCATCTTGCTTGTGCCTCTGAAGCCTCCCCAAACAATAGCAAATCATCTGCAAATATTAAATGTGACACCTCATCGCCTCCCTTAGTGACCCTGATCGATCTCCACCTCCCCTTTGCAACAACATCACTAATTACATGTGACAATCTATCCACACACAACACAAATAAAAAAGGGGAAATTGGGTCTCCTTGATGAAGTCCTCTCTTAGGCCTAAAAAACTCTATCTAAGAACCATTCAACAAGACATTATAAGAAGCAGTAGAAATACACTCCATTATGCAATTAATAAAGTGATTTTCCATACCCGCATCCACAAGCACTTACTGCTCAAAACTCCACTTGAGTCTATTGTAAGCCTTCTGTAGATCAATTTTAAACAACATAAATCCCCTCTTACCTCTGGCTTTACTCATAGAGTGCATAATCTCTTGACCCACAATGATATTATCTTGAATATGTCTTCCAGGAACAAAACTAGCCTAGAAGGGGGATATTAGTTCATCCATAATGCCCTTCAACCGCTCTGACATAATCTTTGTTATGCATTTGTAGTGCACGGAACAAAGAGAGATAGGTCTGTAATGCTCCACCGTTTAGGGAAATTCTCTTTTGGGGATTAGTGCAATGAAGGTTTTATTAGCCTCCTCCACTGCACTTGTTCCCTCAAAGAATCCTTTAACAAAGTTGCAAAGGGAATCCTTAACAATATTCTAGTTAGCCTGGTAGAAAATAGGAGAGAATCCATTCACACCTGGAGCCTTGTTCAGCCCCATTGCAAATATGGCATCATGTATTTTTTTTTCTTTCCATGGAGTAGACCCCAAGTTGGCTAACCTTGCTCATTCCATTACTAGAAAGTTAGAGTTAGACTTGAGGGGCATGGTGTCAAGATCCTGCACCTGGAAAATTTCTCTGAAGTAGTTGCTCACCAAGACCTTTAATCCTTGCCCATCCTCTACCCATTCTCCATTGTCGTTCTTTAAGGCGTCAACTCTATTTCTTCTTCTTCGTACTTTCATTTGCAAATGGTAATACCTAGTATTTCTCTCGCCTTTTGTAACCCATTCAGCACGTGATTTCTAAAACCATTTAACCTCCTCCAATTTTAGGACCTCATCCAATTCTCTTTATAACTCCAATTCTAGCTGATACAAATAATTAGCACCAGCTTTTTGGATTCCGTTTAGCCTTGGCGTCAGCGTCTTTATCCTCCTCTCAATAAGCCCAAATACTTTCTTATTCCATGATGGAACAACATTTTTAAAAGCTTGCAGATTTGTCTGAAGATCAATCTCCTTTTCCCAAATCCCATTCAAAAACTTTCAAAGTTCCCATGAGAGAGCCACATAGCTTCAAATCTAAACAGTCGATTCCTTCCTCCCATATTGTTACCAGTGCTCAGACCCACCACAATAAGATTATGATCAGAGAAATTTGTTCTTGGAAGTACCTTAACGAAGCAATCTAGGAATGAAGATAGGAAGATTTCATTCACCAACGCTCGGTCCAACCGTTCATATAGTGAGAATGGCCAACAAGCTATGGACCCCTCCAAGTAAACTTAGGACCTATCGCTCCCGGGTTTGTTAGGCCGCAATTAAATACATTTTCTATAAACCTTGAAATTCTTTCATCACTACCTCCCGCACCTCCAGTCCTTTCCAATGGTTCCAAGATGTCGTTGAAATCTCCCAAAACTGCCTACAGCTTATCAGTGCCTATAGAGAGCCATTTTAATTTGTCCCATAGCAACTGATGGTAGTTGTTCTGTGGCAAAGCATATATTGGTGTTAATAGGAAACCAACATATCCTTCCACCACACATTGAAAATGCAGAAAGCTGACTCCTCAATTTTTACTACAATTTGAGAAATATTTTGTTACATTTGGAGAGTTATTACTGCAAAACTAAAAGGTTTAAGAGAGATTTTGATAAGATTTAAATTTATCACATGATTTAGGGAATGTTATTGCAATTATATTAATTTTGGAAATATTTAGGATTATAACAAAAAAAAAAAATTTCTGTTTTGTTGTTAATATTATTATTAGTATTATATTCCTTGCATTTTTTTTATTCATCATCACAGATAAACGGCGTCGTTGGGGGCAAAAGAAAAGGGAGCTTGAAGGAATTGCATTCTGGAGCAGCATGAGGAGGGCGTCGTTTGAGGCAGCTACTAGAACACTTGAAACCCAACCGAAAAATGAGAAGGGCGGCTGAGTTGAGAGGAATAAAAGAAAGAAAGGCTGGAACAGTGGCAGCAAGCTGAAAGAGCAGAGGAGAACGACAGACCAGAGAGAGCGTCTCAGCACAAGTAGTTGGAAAGGAGAGGAGAATGCAGAACAGAGAGCGTCGCTGGTGCGTGTTTTGGGTTCAGAGCTGGAGCAACAGTTTCGGCAGACCAAGGCGACAGAAGGAGTGAGGGCGCTTGGAGAGAGGAGAGCTTGGACTGCTGAGTCGAGAGACGCGAGTAGCGCTGGGCTTGGCTATCGCAAGAAACGGAGACGAGAGAGCGTCGACTGGGCAGCTAAGCAATTGATTGCACTGGTTCCGTCATGCATAAGAAAGAGAAGAACCAGAGAGATAAAAGGCATCGCAGAGAAGAAGCAGGAGCATGAAACCAAAACAACAACGAGAAGGAGAGAGAACGGAGAGAGCGTCAGCTGTTTTGGTACTGTTCTTCGGCATTAGCTATGTCACACTCCTTAATTTACCCCTTAACTTCATTACAAAATTAAATTAAAATGAATTATCATTATGATCAAAGGGTCCAAAAGTTTCAATTTGAAAACTTTCAAGTGTTTGAAAGTTACTATTCACTGGTTTTAGGACCAACTTTGAAAATGCATAACTAATTGTAGAAAAATTGAAATTGAGTGTTTCCAATTTCTATTTGAAGCTTGTAAGTTCCTTTACAAGGAAAAAATACTCCTTGAGTCATTTACTTGCTCAAATGATACAGTTTAATTCGTAAACATGTACTGTACGCTTGGTCATTTTTCTATTTTTCCCAGGTTTTTCAGTGATTTTCTTCAAACTTTGGAACTTAATAACTTTCTGTAAAAAAAACTCCAAATTTAGTGTTCTTTGGCTTGATAAAAAGCTCGCAATAAGAATATTTTTCTGTAAAATTTCATTCCATTTGGAGTTCATTTGCTCTGTTTCTCATCAGCCCAAAGTTATGGGTTTAATTGACTTAACTTTAACATTTTAGCAACTTTTCCAATTTCAAACTTTTGCGATTTGAAACCCTAACTTCTACTTCGTTCTTAACCATGATTAAGCACGCAATTGAAGTTCCTTAATTAGAATATATCAACCATATGTGCATATATATATACACATCACATATTACATGCCAACTTAAAACCACAACGTCATATTAATGTATAACCAAAGTATCATCCAAGAAGGCATTCGAAATTTAGCTTCATGCTTCCATGACCTTCTCTTTTCCTTTGGATGAACTTGCACTTAGAAATGGTTAGTGAGGGAGAGTGAGATTTTTGGAAATCTCAATAGCAAAGCTTACTAACGTTCATGAAAAGTTTGCATGACATGCTTTAAGTTCATAACATAAGTAACAAAGTCAAATTGTATACCAAACACATACTCAATGCATATGGCCATAGCATAATGTTACTCATAAACATATTCAACAATGTCGTCAAGTCATGCACATCATTAGAATAATTTCACAACATGTTAAATAAAGTTAGAAATCTTTGCCACCTTTAGGCTTTACTTTTCCTCAACTTGTTCTTGATTTTGTGACTTGTCTTGGTCACTTTGAAAATCACCCTCTTAAATGCAATTCTTGCCTACACAATGGAGAGTGTAATGGCCATTAAACATTAGCCATTTCCAATGCAAGAACAAATGTAAAAGTCCCTTAACCATTCTCTTGAATTCCTTAAACCCTAGAGACTCAAACTTGTCTCTAACTTTTTCTAATGATTCCATAAACTTGGGACCACTTATACCCTACACAAAAACTCATTTTGCATCCATTGGAATCATCAAAATCATCAAAACAAATCATCTTCATGCTGTTCCAGGTCTGGACGAAATTATGCCTCAAAATTCCTTAACATGAAACTTTCAACTTCTAACAATTCTACCACTTGTTTCATGTTTCCAAACCCTCATTTATGCATGGAAAAACATGATTCTAACTCTTCCGTATCAAATGGAAAATTGGACAGCACTTCCCCATATTTTCATGATTTTCCCAAATTTACTAAAACATCTCAAACAACATCAATACTATCATCAACATGCTTCTTTCAACAAGGGAAGCATTTCCAACAATTAATTAGCCTTAAATCCCTCTCTTTCTCATAAGAACCCTAAGTCATGAAATTGTGAAAAGAGAGGCTAAATCAAAATTCTAAACCATGGAAGTGGAAGAGGAAGTTGCAAGGATCAATTTCATATATAGCTTTAGGTGGTTCTCTTCCTTACCTTGAATTTCCACCAAGCTTTTCCTCTTCTTCTTCCTCCAAAAATGACGCCACCTTGCTCCCAAAATCTGCTGGTTCTGTCGTGCAAAACAGATGGGAAATGGAGGGAATTTGATGATTTATTAATTCACCCATTTATGGAATCAAAGGTGGAGATTTGATCTTGCAACTTTAATGAAATCTAATGGCTATTATGCAGCCACCCTTATGCCACTTGTCATGCTCTTATTCTCCCTCCTAAAGTGACTTTTACAGCTGTAATTGGGGGTAAAAATCTGATTCCCCTTTGGTTACTCCAACCAAACTGGATCCCATTCGGTTACCTTTACCGATTACACTTTTTACTGGTAAACTTAACTTTATTCCGGTAAATATTTTTCTACTTTTCTGGAGATATTTTCTTTCTCATTTAATATCCATATTTTTCATCTTGAATATAATAAAATTATTATTCCCAAAATACCCCTTAATTATTTCAATTTTTACAGGATTATTTTATCCTGTCCAAAATCCCTGAAACGGAACAATCGGAGAGCAAATTTATTTTAGGGCCTTGAAAAATACTATATTTTTCACTGATTCTCATGCCCTTTTCCTTTTTCCAAAATGCCCTGTAGATTTTTCAAAATTAATTTTTAAAATAATTATATTTTCCAAAATGCCCGGTAGATTTTACAAAATTAATTTTTTATAATTTTTGAATTAATTTTTGAAATTAATTTTTCAAATGACCAAAATGCCCTTTAACTTTCTCATAATTACCATTTTGCCCTTACTTTCTCTACTTTTTCAAAAATTACTCTTTTGCCCTTACTTTTGATACTGAAAAACCTTTATGTCCTTGGTCTTTTATTAAATGACGTATGGGTCCCTTTCCTGAAGGTTTTCCCATCCTCATATCACTCTGGTTAATTTTTCTTAACTCTAGAATTCCTACGGAACTTCATGTACTAAGCCAGCTCTATCTTTATGACTTCCAGCCTATAGTCTTTCTTTCTATACTATTTACCTCTGATTTCTCTTTTCATTTCCTAGTAATCGGATTAGCATTTAATTTAGCTAGCATCAAAATTTATGGATATTACAAGCTATGTATGGGAAGCAGAAGTGTTGAACATCTCGACACCTAAGAGCATGTTCTGGTCGTAAGAATCATCTCTAATTCACAGTGGAGGCGTAGAGGATACTTGTGCTCATTGTAATATCCTAAATTTTGTGAACGGAAATAAAGGCTAAACTGATAAATTATGAAATGATTTAAGCCCCATAGATAAGAAAAATACAAAGGCAAATGCCTATAGACAAGCAAGGATGATCGACTAAGCCCCTAGTCTTGAGAATTCTAAGTAAAAATGACCAAAGGGCAAAATGGTCATTTGGCACAAATGACAAGGGTAAAATGGTTATTTTGACTAAAAAGGCCTAGGATGTAAAATGTCATCAAATAATAAGGACATTTTGGTAATTTGGTCAAAAGTCAAATAAAAAGTCAAAGTTGACCAAAAAGTCAAAATCAACCCAAAAGTCAAAGTTGACCAAAAATGTCAAAATCAACCAAGGGTAAGGTTGGAATTAAGAAAAATTAGAAAAAGTGATGACATTTCGGTAAATATGAGAAAGATAAGGAAGCTAGTGGCATTTTCGTAAATATGTGCAAAGTATAAAGAGTAATGCCATTTTCATAATTAAGGATTTTTAGAGGACTAAAAGACTGAGAAATAATTATTCGAGGTAGCATGAGTCCTCAAACGCCGGAGACCCAAATTGAGAAAAGTTTATTTTGGTCATAAAGTAATTAATAAAATTATTACCCAGTATCCGGTGTGGGCAGTTTTGTTGTACAGAGAACAACAGTGCCCGAAAAGCCCGAAAAAGTATTTTCTTAGAAAATTAATTACAGAAAATCCAGAAAGAATTTTGAGGAACGGAAAAGAGATTGAGAATCAGGGAAAAATATAAAATTTTTCCATGTCCTTAAGTCAAATTGGCCGCCGGAAGCCCGTTTTACGGTGTTGCACGCAAATCGAGGAATCCTGACGATTTACGAAGCAAGCCAAGGGTATTTTGAGGAAGGGATGATGCCACATAGGTAAGGAGGCCTAGGGAATGGCACCACATGAGATATAAAGTCTCCGGAAAAGTAAAAAGGCAGTTACCCATGTAAAGGTTACTTTACGGAAGTGCGTGCCACCGGATCAAGTAACTGATCGAGTAAAGGCCTAGTCAGCCCAACCAAGCTTCCAGAGGAAGCCAAAGAGCACTTTTTTCAGCAAGGAATGAGACAAGGACAAGTGGCACAAGGTGGATCAAGTATTTCACTACTTGGTCACCAAGTTTCTCTCACAACCACACAATATTTCAAGAAGCGTTTTAATTAGCAAAAACTCTCCATTTTGGTCTCAAATTTCATCCTCTCTCTCCCTCTCTCATGGTCTGAACTTTTCTCTCCTCTCCCAAGCTCCCAAAAGATGCCATCTTCAAGCAAGAAGAACTCACACTCAAGGTAAAGCTTACAACCACCCAAACCAACATCTTTCTTGTATCTTGCAACCTCTTTCACCTTTCTAATAGTTTGATTCCTTGAATAAATCTCTCTTTTTGAAGATGAGAGGCTAAGGTTTCAAAAGGAGAAAATGGAAAATGAAAGGTTTTAAGAGGTATTAAAGGTTGCAAGCTTCTCTTTAAGTTGTCAAGAGTAGTTTAATGAAAGTTGTTTTTGTTTTGGTTGTTGTTGGATGTTGTTGTTGAAATTTTGGAAACCATAAGTTTATGGGTAGGTGCTGTCCATGTGAGGTCTTGAAAAGGGAAATATGTGTTTGAGTCATATGATGCTTGAATCATGATTTGGAAGCAATAATACACAAGCCTACATGAACAAAGTTTACAAAATCCATTTCCCCTTCATTTTTGTTGATTTTCGGCCGTGAAGAGAAAAAAAATAGAAGGGATGTGTTTTTGATTGTTTTGATGCTTCCAATGGCTTTAGAATGAAATTTTGTGTAGGGTAAAAGTAAGAAAAGAATTTTGGAAGCATTGGAAAGCAAAAGAACAAATTTCTAAAGTTTAAGGGGCTTGTAAGAGCAATATATGAATATTGCATTTTTTTTATTTTTCTTGGCCTTGATTGGTGTCTAGAAATTTATGAAAATGTCAATATATGATGTTTAGGAAGTTAAGAACCCAAAGAACTCATTGGGAAAGTCCATCAAGAGAGGATTTAAGTTCAAAGGAATTAAAAGAAAAGGGTAGCAAAACCCTCTAACCTTAAGCTTTATAGCTTTTAAAATGTACTAAGTGATGCATGGCTTGTTTAGAAAATTATGATGATGACAGTATGAAAATGTGCTATTGTTTGTGTAACACCCCAAAAATTTAACCAAATGCTCACAGAAATTTTTGACATGTACAATAAAGGAGGATTTTCAATATCAATTCGTTTAATCATATTATGAATCCAACCAAATTATACCATTCAAATAGCAATATAAATCCTCTCAAAATATCAGAGTAAATCAAAATAAAACGCGGAAGTTTTAGAGTCATGGCAATTCAAAATGATAGCATGTGCCTAAGGGCACAAAAGAGCCAACAAGGCTCATTCCATAGGTGCCTTCCCTTGCTGCCTACTATAACAATCACTTGAAAATGTTAATATAACGGGGTAAGATTCCATGCCCCAGTAACTTTAAAGTTTCTACCACACACAAGCAAACGGTATACAATTAAAAAGGAAGAACTGATTTACGAAACATTTGTATATATTTATATAAAGTAAACATAATATAAACAATTTCATATTTTCTTTCATAATTATGCAACTCACAGTCATCATCATAAATAATGCATACTAATGTAATATGCAACCACCCTTATATCACTGTCCATCCTTATTCCCCTGACTGGAGCCATAAGCTAACATATAGTCCAATAAAAATTTATCCATGCAACTGGATTGTCTTAAGCTTACCAGTTTCTTAAAATACACCCAGCCGAAGGTGTAGAGTTCAAGGTTGGACTATGGCTCCCCTCCTTAAAAGAAAATCAAGGAGGTGTCACATGTCCCACAATCCCAATGCAATCCTGGCCAAAGGAAAGACACAGGTAAAGGGGCTCTAACAATTTGCCATCCACTATGCACCGAGTGATGGCTTATCACGTGATAAAAATTTATCATCCATCAATCTCCTCCATACTCCAACCCATTTACATTGCAACCGCCATGACAGTTATAACAATTTTCATGCTAAAATATATTGAAAACTTTAAATAGTTGCATTTATATAATTCAGTTCAAAAATGCATAAAACATAATTCAAATCACAATTTAATTATAAGCGGTTCACAGATATATGAAAAAATATTCAGAGTTACCTGCTACTCCCTAACTTACAGGCAAGCATACAAAAGTTACCTCAATGTCCTCAATGAGAGTCTACAAAAATCATTCACAATGGTTTCTATCAATAGACTAATTAACATATTCTAAAAATTGTTTTAAAGATAATCTAAATACCTAAAATTACCCTTTACATCCACATATTATTTAAACTTATAAACTGTCTTATTTATTCATATGAGGCGTAATATTCTATTATATGATATAGTCATTTTTATAATTTTTATTGGTTGCTTGAAAAGAAGGACATGATAATAATAGTAATAGTAGTAGTAGTAATAATAATAATAATAATAATAATAATAATAATAATAATAATAATAATAATAAAAGTGGTAGTTGTAATAGTTATATCATTATATTATAATTTTCAATTTAACTATATTATCATATACATATTTAAAAAAAACACATGTAATAATATATATTGCTATATATATTTTCTAATATATATTATTATATATATATATTGTATATTACTATATACATACAAAACCATGCAACTACCGTGGCTCCCCTTTTTTATTTATTTTATGTTATATAGGGGTAGGGTTAGTTTTTTTAAAAAAATAAAATAATATTACATTCATATAATTTTTTTGTATATTTATTTTTAAAAACGAAAATGATGATGATGATTTCTTATATTTATTTTTAATAATAATATAAGTTTACACACCTATAATTAATTACTTTTAGGAGGGATATAGTTTTAAATTTTTAAAATATATATATTTTTTTATAAAACAAATATTAAAAATTTCCTACATTTTTTAAATTTTAATTTATTTTTTCTTTGACTAAAAAATCTAAACAACAAATAACTACAAATCCTAAATTATGGATATTACAGTTTGCTATGGCCATATACATTTGATTGTTCATGTTGCACTTTTATGAATTCACACTATATGAAAGATTGTCATGCTATTTTTATGATTGTGTTAGAAAGTATTGCTATTGGGATTCCCAAATATCATCCCCCCAACTAACCATGTAGGTGGAAGCTCAAGTAGGGTAAGAATGAGATTATTGATGGTTGAAGATATTATGTTTGTTTGAGGAATTTTGTGTAAATATATTGAGGGTTGGCCATCTATTTTGCAAGTTATTTAAGTTGTAAACTATAAACCCCTATATGAAGAAGCAAGTAAATATGTGATGATACATGCATGAAAATGGGCTAGGTAAGCTAAAGAATGACAAGGAGTAGCCATGCATGATAAAAGGATTGATTATGAACCAAAATGAGGTTTTGGTAATTTTTAAGAAAAGTGAGATTTCAAAATCAATGGGTTCCAAAGGCCCTGAAAAACTGACATATTTCATACGTCAAGGAAAAATAGCAAATGAGCTCCAATTGATCTAAAAATTTTCAGTTAAATACTACACATCCTAAGCTTTAAATATAAAGTTTACAAAATTTGGATGTCTACATTAAGAGATATAATTTTCCAAAGTTAAGGGAAAAACTGGAAAAACAGACAGTGGCCATTTGGACATTGCTATGGTTTTGGAATAAACTGATTCAAATGGGTAAAGATTGGAACCAATGAGTAATTTTCCCTATAGATCACTTAATAAGTTAAATTTAGAAATTGTAACCACTCCACTTATAGTTTTATAGAAACAATTATGAATTTTCAAAATTGGGCCAGAAATCTGGAAAATGGGCTAGTGAACAGTAACAACTTTATTGAAATTTTCAAGTTCACTAAAAAGGCCAAATTGAATTATCCAAGACCCAAGAGTGGTTCATAAGTGATAAAATAAAAAAATATAGGGGAAAATAGGAGGTCTTACACTCATCATTTTCATCATGCTTCCTCTTGTGCTCTCCCTTTCGTGGATTTAATTTCTCAATGTCTTGCTCTTGTTGCTAAAATGTTTAATGGCTAAGTAATTTGTTCTAGGATTATTTTGAACCATTGCATAGATTGAGATTGGATAATACTCTCTTTGGCGATTAGTGATAATTATATGTTAATTTTATCTTGTGCTTAATGCGTCTAATTGATTGGCCACCATTTAGATTGATTTGTCCAATTAGATTAAGCTTAAGAGAGTTAATTTAATTGTAGGACTTAGATAAAATTATGCTAGACTTGAAATTTAGTAATTAAATAGATGGTTTGTTGGTAATATAGAGATATAGTTACTAACCTGACATTGTTGGATTAAGGTTGTTGCTTAATGAGAAAGCTTAATCAATTGCTTTTTGAACCTTAGACAAACATATAATGTTATTTAATCACTAATAGAGTTGTATGTATTTAATTCTCATGAATTGTATTGGTGAAAAATAATCCTAGGCATCCCTAATCTTTGAATTAAAACTCCAATTTGTCTTTTTCATTCTATTGTTATTTCTTTTCTTGAATTTAGTAAACCCTTAGGACATAAATTGCTCAATTAATTTTTCTCAACCTAATTAATTGCATAATTGCATTGATTATCTCATTTATGGCGTTAGTCCTCGTGGGAACGATATTTTCATACTACTTGCGACCCGTACGCTTACGGTAAGCTTAACAGCGAACAACAACCCTCATCCAATACCAAGATGCTAATTTTGTTGCCCTCCTGGCAACCATAATTCCTCTCGACCGGCCAATGCTTAGTACCACCCTCATACTATCATAGCCCAAGGACATGACACACCTTAACTTGGCATCATCCTCACATTTTGTATCCATGAGAAATATAAGAATGGGCTTCACCCCATTCAGAACCCCTTTCAAATTTCTCACAAGTCCTCTACCACAACATCCCCTTGTATTCCAGTATAAGATTTCATCCATAAAATATGCTGAATTGAGGTCCACACCAGCCGACTACTAACCCCTGGTTATTTGGGTCTCAGGGACCATAATATCTCCACTCTGAGAGTCCATAGAACAAACTCCTTGATCTGGACCTTGCGAGTGAGGCCCACTAACATTATAATTCGACCCATCTTCCATCTTTGTTCACTTGGGTCCAACGGACTTGCCGATAGCTTCTGATAGGTGGATAGTAGTGGAAAAACGCCGTGTTAGGAAGAATAAGGACAGGAACGTCGATCTGCAAACGGCTGGGAGAATGGGTTCACGCTTCAAGGTGTTGGAAGGAGAGGGTGTAGCAGACGAGACAAGAGATGATGTGCTGCCTTCTTCCAAGGAGGCTGTGGTGGCTGTGAGTAAACATAATAAGGGTAAGTATACATCACGTCATGGGCAGAGCAGTCTGGAAGGAGGGCTAATTATGGTGGGTTTTGAGGCTCAACCTAACTCTGAGGATGGGACAAGAGGAACGTTGAGGAGGGTTAATGGCGGGAGGGTACAACAGCGTGGTGTCAGGAGGATTGAGAAAAGAATGAGAAATGAAAGCAAACATGAAAAGATAATGGAAGAAGTTAAAGAGCAAGTGGGGCCCGGTCAGGAAAAGCAGCCATTACTTTTGACTTTGGGGGAAGAGAATAGGTTTCAAGCTGATGTAATATTGGAACGTGGTGATGCCATGGTGGAAGACGTAGCAGCTGAGCAGGATGACGCAGGGGAGAGGCCGGATGATGCAATGGAAGATGTTTCTATTGATGGTCTGCGCGCGAGACATTTGAGGGCGCTTGGGCCAATGTGCTCCTCGGCAAGCCTCGACCCAGTCATGCTGGATCCAGGGGAGAGGATTATGGGACCCAATTTGCCTTTTAATGGGAAGGACGATGGGCTTGGGCAGGAAGGCCCAACTCCCCAAGAGGAAAGCCCTGATACTCAAGAAGGCCAGACTTGTGTACCTGAGACTCAAATGCTTTGAAAGTCTGTGAGTTTTTTTGTTTGTCCCTGTTATTTTTCTTTTTATTTTATGATGATTAAAATCTTATATTGGAATATTATGGGTGTTTGTGGTAAAGGTTTTTTGAGAAATTTAAAAATTACTCTTAATGACCCTAGGCCTACTTTGATCTTTCTTTCGGAAACCAAATGCAGTAATTTATATCAGATTCCGCCCCTTAATAGTTTGGGATTTGATGAAATTAGATGTATTCCTAGTGAATGTAGGTCCGGTGGCTTAATTGCTGCTTGGAATTCTAATAACATTTCTGTTAGAATTATTGAAGAAAATAGACAATTTTTTCATTGTGAACGTTTTTTTGTCGGTATTCCTAAGTTTTTGATTACTGCTGTTTATGCCATTCCTCACTCCAATTTTAGATGTTTGCTTTGGGAAAGGCTGGAATCTTTGGCTGCAGGTATATCCATTCCCTGGATTATGTATGGTGATTTCAATGATATCCGTTGCTTGGATGAACGGATTGGCGGTTCTGCTGCAAGTCTTGCTCGTATGAATTTCTTCAACGACAGAATTATGGCTTGCAATCTGACTGATTTGGGGGCCGTTGGTCCCAAATTCACTTGGAAAGGGCCTTGTCTTTCAGGAAATTCAAGATTGTATGAAAGGCTTGATAGGGCTCTCGTTAATTCCCATCTTTTAGCTCTTATGCCGAATTGCTTCCTCAGGGTGCTTCCTAGAACCAAATTCTCTTATCACAATCCCTTGAGTCTCTCTATGGGTTTGAGGGAGCGGAATCTTTCTGAATCTCGGCCCTTCCGTTTTGAAGCAATGTGGCAGACCCACTCCGATTTCCAGAATTTCTTATCTAATAATTGGGAGGATAGTGGTGATATTGACGGCAATATGGAGAATTTAAGAAGGCTCCTTCCTGTTTGGAATAAAGATATTTTTGGCTTTGTTGAAAAGAAAAAAATATTATTCTGGCT
>JANTPZ010140449.1:0-29996 GCA_025593235.1 Vachellia pachyceras | reverse complement strand
CAGAAGGACTCAGGCATCATAAATAAGAACCATACACTAAGATGATAAAATACCACCAGCGTGCTATCAAGCATGAATTCCAGACTCTTTTTTTTTTTGCTAAACCGTCAACATGGTTCTTAACAGTACAAATGCTGATGAAGGGTAATTAGAACATCTCTACTTCCCCTTCCGGCTCTGATACCAAGGTCGAGGAGACTCCCCGAAGGGGTCTAAAGAACCAGGAAGGAGAAGGGAGCTGTGGAACCTCTAAAGCTATTTTTTTTTATCAAATCACACATTCCCTTATAATAAATCTGTTCTTTCTTCTTTCCTCATTTCTACTTACTTTTTAACTCAAAAAATGCAAAAGTCAATAACTTTCCAAACGCAATCACCTTTTAAAACATAGGTTTTGCCTTGGAAACAGTAAAAGCAACTCTCCCAAAATCTATTCTTTAAAACCTAGGTTTTGCCCCGAACTCTGTAAAACTTATTCTTAAACCAACTGAGATTTTCTTTTACCGATCTCTCCCATGGCTCTCTGGTTATGCTCTTCTTGAGCATTCCATAGTGGAGCGGGTTCGAGACTGTGTACTCAGAGGATGAGATTTTTTTAAAAAAACAATTTACTTGATTAAGATTAATTAAAAATTAATGGTAGGAAACTAAACAAAAAATAATAGGGCAAATTGAGGATTTTCAATGGCGAGTAGTAGAATTTACCAGTATAAAATATAATTGAATCCTACAGTTTAACACCATCTTTCCTCCATTTCCTTCACCATTTTCGTTTATACCAAGGAGAGGGAAAAGAGAGAGAAACAAAAACCAAGTTAACTCTCCTACTAAACCATCTCAAATCAAAATACTCTCAAGTTCTTAACAAAAGTTTTTCCTTGCATCAAGAGTTTTTATTAGATTTCTCAAAGTATGCATTTTGGGGTCAGCAGGCTAGATCAATAAGCAAAGAAGAAAGAAACAAGTTCTAAAAAGGAGAAGAGGTAAGAGCAAACTTTCTTTTAACATAGTTTTAATTTTGAATAGCTTACCAGATTGATAATGTTATATAGATTATGTGCTCATGATAATAAGAAATGATTCCAAGTGGTAAGGAAGAAAATGGGAATGCCTTTCCACATGGATTACAAGATGTCTGCATCTCCATTCATCAGTTGTGGCGGTGTATCATCCCACAAGAAAACTGGGAGCAACAATAACAATAGAGGATTATCTCATTAAGTGGGTTGACTACAAGAATTGCATGATGTCATTGTGTCTATCAACAACAAAATCTTTGGATTCTTGGAAAGTTTGTTAACTAAAACATCATGCTCAGTAACTTTATTAAATGTTCTTTTTGATCTTCATCTGCTTCTTTCACTAGACTTCGTGTTACTCGATCAACTCCCCTCACTAAAGCATCCAATTGCTTTTTTTTTTAAATATGTTTGAACCACCTTCAATGTTTTTATACGATTTTATCTTCCATAGATGCCACTCCAACTCTTTTGTACATATGTTCATTACCAATATTTTTTCTTGTATGACAAGATATCCATCTTATTACCCTCATATAATCTATATCCACTTTATGTAATGATGTTCCTTTAAAGCCCAACAGTTGTCCACTATATAGCATTTCTTAATTATCTTATAATAGTGCGATAAAATTTCCCTTTCACCTTATTAAATTTTGTATGATCATAAAAATCCGGTGGCCTTTTTTCATTTCAGCCATCCAATCATTTGAATTCTATAATTAACGTCACCATTTAGTTTACCATCTTTTAGTATGGCTGATCATAAATATATAAACTTTGTCATTTATGAGATCTCAATTTAACCTCTAAATAATTTTTAACTCATCTCTTATCAAAATTGCAATGCATATATTCTATTTTATTCATGTTCAGGCGAAAACCCTTGATTCCATAGTCCTTCTCTTTAACTCAAGTTTATAGTTAATCTCTAACTCAGATTAACCTATTTTCATAAAAAAAATCATACATATTGCATCTCACGAAGAATAAATCTAATATAATACCTTCCAACATGATGCAACCTAAAGAACAATTAAATTTCCTTCATCAATTAAAAACAACAACTACATATTTAGCTGCACAGCTAGAGTTTCTACAACATAAAAGATAAACACAAGTTCCCCCTCAGAATATAGACATAGAAATTAAGTTTTACATGACCATCATGGAAGATTAGTAACATCATGGACATGATCATCTTTAACAACAAAGCGACGCCAGAACCAGTGCCTTCCCCAAACTCCATACATAGACTCCAATGGTATTCCTTTGGTCTCCGGGAAGAAAAGGCCGATGAAGACGGTCATTACGGCGATCCAAGCGGCGTAGAACAGAAACGCACCGTATTGGAAGTGGCACAGCATGGTCAGGAACGTCTGGGACAGTATGAATATGGTCATGAAGTTGACGGCTACGGCGATGCTTTGCCCTGTGCTTCTGATCTTCATGGGGAAGATCTCACTCGGGATGAGCCAACTCAGTGGGCCCCACGACCACCCGAACCCGGCGGCGTACAAGCATAGAAGCACCAGTACTGATATTGAGTCGCTCTTTGGGAGGTGCTGGGTAGCGTCCGCAAGTGCTAGCACCACAGCCACCGCAATCTTCATATACAATAATAGAGAGATGAAGAAGAAGAAGAAGGAAAAGCAATACAAATAAGTGAAAATTGCATAGAATTTATTGTTAATTAATTTACTGTTAATCCTTGCAGTTTAATTCATCTTTTTGTTTTTATCTCATATAGTCTCCAATCGTTGATTTTTGCATCATTGTAATTTCATAAGGATTTGGTCGGATTCAAATATAGGAATAAAAAAAAAATTAGTTAATAGGGACTGATCATTAATTAGCTCAAACGAAAACTTTACGAAACGTTAAAGACCTAAACTAACATTTAAAACTACATAAACCAAAATCAAAATTTAATCGAACTATAAGGATTAAGAATGGTATTAACTCTAAAATTTATTAGTTAAAGCCACCTAATTAGAACCTAAACCTTTGAAAGGGTACAAATTTTTTTAATTGTATGCAATATATCTTTAGATATGTGCAAAGGTTTTCTATTTTACACATAGTTAAGTATATGTTACATATATCTAGAGAATAATTCAAATATTGAAAAAAAAATTATATCCTTACTATTCTAAATAGCTAATCTAAGTAGTTATTAGAAATTATCATGTGAAGAACTTTTAGGTAAAAAAATGTATTTCATTTACTGTAAACTAAATACAAAACATTTTTTTAGAGTAAGATCTTTAAATAATAAACGTCAAAAGTAATGGATTAGTCATTTAAATTTACATCTAAATTTTAATTCAAGTTTATAATTAAAGTGTATCATATCTTAAGTTTTTTTTAATATTAATGCCCGTTGGTTTTATTTAAAAGAAAATATTAAACCAATAAGACCGGGTTTCATTTTCATACCTGACAGACAAACATTTGAGTACCTCCTTCAAGGAACAAAAATCTTCTACCGAAGCGATCAACTATACAGGTGGACACCATTATGGATCCAAGGTTGACAAGTCCTAAGACTATAGTTGAGAGCAAAGCGGCGTCGTTTCCAAGGCCCACGGACTGAAATATATTCGCCGAGTAGAAGCCGACGATGTTAATCCCAGTGAGCTGCTGGAAAAAGGGGATGCCAACGGCCATCACAAGATGAGGCCGATACTCCCTCTCAAATATGGTCGTGAAGGGTTCTTGTTGGAGAGCCTTGGACCTCTCAGTCAACTTGATGAGCTCGTCCAGCTCAGCTTCCACGTCAGCTGTGGGCCCCCTCACCTTGCGGAGGGCGCTCCTGGCCTCGTCTGTCCTGCCACGCTGGACCAAGCTGCTGGGCGTGTCGGTGATGAAGAAGGCGCCCGCGGTCATGGTGGCTGCGGGAGCGACGGCGAAGCCGAGGGATACGCGCCACCCCCAGGAGCGTTTGGAAACCGCGTAGTTGAGGCAGTTGGCTATGACCACTCCGATGGCTATGAAGAACTAGAATCCAGTGTTGAACGCTCCTCGCCATTTGGGTGGAGCTATCTCTGATAGGTACACTGGTGCTGCCTGTATTTATCAATATAAAAAGAATTAGGCACTCTTAGTTTTGTATATCTCTTTAAACATTCCCTTTTTACTATTTAGAACGGCAAAGCCAAGAAGTCACAGGTAGGATCAAACTCGCCTTTAATGAAGTTATGAGTGTGTTTGAAAATTCCGTTAAGAAAAAGGAGTTTACAGATTCTAAAATATTTTATAAATTTTAAAATACTTTTTACGGATTTCAAGATGCTTTTTGTCTTGACTTGCATGTCCGTGGGGAGATAATGATTCCCAAACAAGCACATATCTCTTACATTATGAGGTTTTTTAGAATCATTGTAAGTTAGTTATTTGTAAAAATGTGTTAGTTTTTTAGAATATGCCTCCTATTAATCAATTATTTGCAATGAAATTAACTCTTGTAAGAAACTTACTTAATATATGTAATCAATATGAATGATTTGAAAAAACTGTAAATTTGAGATTTGGTGATTGGTGAATTAGGGTCTAACATTTATTCCAATTGTGAATTAAAAATTTTATATAATAATAAATTTAAACCATTCATTTTTTATCTAAAGATTGAGATGGGAGGAACATGAAAAATTAATTAGGGGAAATCATTATGAGGTTCTAAAAAGAAATTTTAATTACCCAAAAGTTTAATAAAAATTGAGGAGAATACAATAATAAATTTTAGTGTAAGAAATGACAATAAGTTTGTGTTTCTCACTTATCATTATAAGTTTGTGATAATTAATTACCTCTTAAGATCATGCTCAGATATAAGTGAAAGTAGTGAGGAATGCATTCACTATTTGTTTGAACTTACTTGATTAGTGAAACCGACCCCAAGGCCAAGCAAGATACGACCCAATACGAGCATAGCAATATTTTGAGCTCCTCCATTAATGGCGCCACCGGCAAGGAAGGTGCAACCACCTAAGATCATGGTGTTTCTCCGGCCAAGCACGGCGGTCACACGGCTCGCCATGATAGACGAAACCAAGCCGGCTAAGTAAAGCGAGGATGTGAACAAGGTCAAAAGCTGACTATCATACACACAGTATATGTTTGTTTCAGCACTGCTAGCCTTCTTCAGTATTGCCGGGAAGAATTTCTTTAGAAATGGTACCATAGTGGTCACACCTCCTGAAATTCATCATAGTTACATATTTTTGCAAAAATTATTGAGTTAGGATGATGGAATTTAACATACTTTCCAGAAGCAGAACTCACATTTATAATTAATTAAATTTAGGGATAATTTAGTGTCACTTGATTTTTAATTTGGTTCTTGAATTTTTTTTATTAAATCCTTATGTTTTTTTAATAGAAAATGGAATCCAGAAATTACAACCAAAGCATTACAATCCTTATGTTTTCACATCTGCTTTTAACTAAGCCCTGTAATTTTTTTAGTTTATTGTGTTTAATTTATAATTTTAATTTATTTGTAATGAGGATCTTGTATTTTTTTTTTAAATTTTCTTTTTATTAGTTACCTAAAATTACATGGACACAATAAAAAATCACGTCAAAATTATAAGAAGTTGGTAAAAAGATTAAAAAAGGTACAGAAATCTGATTACACACATGGAATATATAAGGAACTAGTGAAAAATAGTTAAAACAACGAGCACTTCTAGGGTATCCCTTAAATTTTAAGTTATTCTCTTATTGAACTAATTAAAAGTAGGACAATACATCTACCCGGGTAAGTATAGTTTCTATCCACCACAGTTTTTTAATGCATGTTAAGGCATTCTAAGTAGAGACTTTTTTTTTTTCTAATTAATCTATGAAATCTGATGATATTAACAAATGGATAGCTCCAAAATACATGCTTTATATGACATTATTAATGTTAATTGTGTATTTGATATGGTTAAATTTTTTTGCTAATCATATATATTCTTTTATTACCGGCAATCATGTTTAAAACACTAAGTGCATTAAATGTGCCCCTTCGCCATAAACGAGTTAGCAAAGATACATTCCTGGGGACAGTGGATCAAAATGAAGGGAAGAATATAAGCAGACGGAGACCTCGCACAATCTCTCTAGTGCGAAGATCAACTTTTGTATCGGCGGTGTCAAATTCCAACGTATACCATGCAAGCGAGTACATATATAGGAGACACCAGATGAAAGCAATCGTTAATTTCTTTGGGATGGATCAGAGGGGCAGAGGAAAATGACACTAGTATTGTGGGACAACACTAGTTGCCCTACAAAGTCAAAAGGTGGACTTTTGGGAACCTCCAGATAGCAATTGGCGTGAAGTTAACGTTGTTGGACTTGAAAAAATTGTTAGATTTTGAGATAAAAAGGATGTGTTTGGGAATTCGATGGGATAAAGGAATTTACGGATTTCGAGAAGAATTTACGGAATCTAAGAAGAATTTATGAATTTCAAGATGGTTTTACGGATTTGAGATGGTTTTGTCTTAACTTGCGTGCATGAGTGGGAAGAAGTTCTTCCCAAACATGCACAAAGTTAGTACAATTTAAGGTTTTCATTTTGTGTGTTTGGGAATTCCGTTGGAAGATAAGTTTACGGATTCTGAGATATTTTACTGATTTCAAGGTGCATTTTATGGATTTTGAGATGATTTTTACGGATTTCAAGATTTTTTTATCTTGACTTACATGCCTGTTGGGAGGAAGTGATTCACAAACAAGCACATTGATCCATGTGAAATGTGATGAAGTAACTTGTAACTGGAATAAGAAGATTATTAAGGATATGATTATGTACACTACTAGAAAAATGTCATTTAGCAACGGAAAATCCATCGCTAGATGGCTATTTTCCATCGGATAATTCCATTTATCGACGGAAAATATTAACGACCCTCATTTTAATGATGGAAAATAACCATTTAGCAACGAATTTTTCATCGTTAAATGGCATTATTCTGTTAGTGCTATTAGTATGCTCCTCTAATCCTATTTATTGGGCAGAAAAAGAATATTTTATTTACAAATCATATCATTAAAGTTTTACTACAATGTTACCCTTTATTTATTTTATGTTGATTTCGCCATCATATGTTATAATTGATATTAAATAAGAATAAAGTTGGAAGTTGTTAAATTTGGAGATACAGTTGTTTTCCTTTATGTGTTATATTTGTTCAACATGCATAACTTATATAACTTAAAGATATGACCAAAAGGATAGAGGTTTGAATTTCAAAGGTGGTCCTCACATGCCTTCGCCCCCGTGGAAACCACTTAAAAAGAACTAGTGGCATTGAGTGACTACCTTTCTGCGTCACAACTCAGCAAACTTTCGTCGTTGAATGTTTGGTTTGCGTCAAGTTGGTGGGTCAACTTCAGCACGAAGGAAGAACAAACAAAATTAAACTATAATTTTTTTTAAAAAAAGGAAAATTTACTGAAAAAATCATCCATTACAGTACTGTTCAAAAGTGGCATAAAATTATTTAATAACTCAAATACAACAAATTTGTAGCTGTTTAAATTCTCTTCAGATGTGCACAGTATATTTTTATCTGTATGCAAAAAAGTTGCATATGACTGAATAAAAGTTGTAGTCACTTGGAAACTTTGTTTCATTTAGTATCTTTAGATAAAAAATGTTGCAATTATGAACTTTTCAGTAATATTTTTGAAGGGAGAATTACTTTAAAGTCCCGTACTATGGATTAATTACTCTAAACTATCAAGAGGTTGTTAACGATAGCTGCTTCACTTGTTAATGGTATTACTCAACTTGTTATTAACAACCTATTGAGACCTTAGAGTAATTAATTGATTATTGCGGGACCTAAATGCAATTCTCCCCTTTTTTAAAAATGATAACAAAATATTATGATTTACTTTAAAAACGATTGCCATGATAATTCATAGTATAGAATTTTTTGAATTTAATTTCTCATGTATAATCTTAATAAAAATATGATATTTGAATGACAATAAACTACTTAAGTTATATTTTTATTTGTAGATTACACCTTAGCTTAAGTTTTTTTACTATCACCAAAAAATATGCCTCATAGAAGATGCTGGTGATTGATTATGGACCTCTTAACATGTTCTTACATGATGATAAATGTCCTATTCCTAAGATGAATACTCTTGCCTCAAGATTATCTGCTGCCAAATAACCAAAAATTTAAAATTTGACAGAATGTTATACAACTGATTTTTGAAAACCGAGATCTAATAAATGTTAGATTTTTTTATTATAACCATTCAGCATCCAGCATTTTTTTTAATTCTATTACCAGATATCTATTACCACATATCTAAGCAATCGATTAATCTGAATGTGAATCTGTCAGGCAACTTTGGGGTCCCTCCCAGAAAACTCTCTCCACTACGTTGTACCTCGGATCAAATCCAATATAATTTACTGTAGTGATTTACAAATAATTTAAAATTTCATCAAGCTAATTAATTAATTAATATAGAGTTACAGATCATTTCTTACTTTCCCATATATTTCAGTGTACTGTGGAAGATATTGAAGATGAAGCACATCAAGCAAAATAAGAGATAATGAATCAGAAAGAGAGCGGAAGAGAAAAAGTGAGAATATTCAAATTAAAGAAACCTGAGATTCCGATGTCGTATCCAAAAATGAGACCACTGGAAGCGGCGACGATGCAGGTGATGACGACGGAGAGAGTTATCTTGCCGTCTCCGGCCACGTTGGACGGAGCATCAACGGCGAAACCTCCGACTGCCATTCGAGAGTTTGGAACCTCTCAGCGAAACTGATCTTGAAGCTATTTCGTTCAGCTGGTTGCTCTCTCTGCAAGATGCCAGCACAGTGATGAAGTATTTATTTATAGGCCTAACTGATTGAAGATTATGACTTCTAGATGATAATAAAATAATAATATTAATAACGGGGATGGATTCATTTGTCTTTAATTTCATTTCATGCCTATCATAATTACACAATAATTATACAATGAATGAAATCCACAATTTCCCCAGGATAAAAAGGAAATGAAAAATTATGCGTAGATTCTAAGTAAGTGAATCAAATATAAAAGATTCTAAAATTTTCGTATTTATAAGTTAAGCTTGTATTTTTATAAATTAAATATAACAAATTTTTATATTTACAATGTGATTAAATGTTTACAAGTCAAATTTGTTAAAAAATTCAGAGGCTTTTTTTAAGAATATCTTCATAAAACTGTTTTTTTGTTAAAAAAAATGTTTTGATAAGGAACAAAAATCTGTTTTTAAAATTCTTTTAAAAATTTAAAAATATAAATTTGAATGAAGTGTTTGGTTGCAAAATTGAGAGAAAGTGGAAAGAAACAGACAAATAGTCGAAGGACTGAGAGGCAACATAAAAGAGTGCGAGACACAAAATGATGTGTTTGATTGCGACTGAAATTGAGAATTAAAAAAACAGCACAAGAAAAAAAAATAAAACATGTAAAAATTGTTGCTTTTTTTTTTAAAATTTTGTCTGAGGTTCCAAATAAATAATTTATTTACGAAAAAGTCCCATGAATGAAAATATTTATTCTGAGATCTTGCTATTGTCAACATCAACGCATGATGTTATCAACACCATCGTATTGTGTTGTCATTATCAACATATGGTGTTGTCATTACCATCGCACAAGGTGTTGTAAGGACATCATGTTGTCAACACCAGCGCTTGGGACCTTAGAATAAATATTTTCATCTACGGGATTTTTCGTAAATAAGTTTCTTATTTTGGATCTTAAATTTCCCTTTTTGTTTTTACTTTTTTTTTTAAATTTGTATCTATGGTTAATCTAATTTCCAACAACAAAATTTTTCTTTATGGAAGGTATCATAGCAAATAATTTTGGCGTGGTTTTCAAGTTTATCCCATCTTTGACACCGGATCATATCTGGATGTGACAATCCAACGTTGCAAATTTGCAAAGACCATATTAGAATTTGAGGTTGGAAGGGTTACAGAACAAGTCACACCTCATGGCCAGTTTATATGTGGTGTCTGGGTTTTTTTCAAAAAGTTTAATTATTTAATTTATACATGTAAAAAAAATATTGCAAAATTTATCTGTTGAAGTCAGCTATATCACCTTTCGGCAGCGTCACTTCTGCCGGAGTCCACACTAGGACCCTATTTGTATTAGCGTTCGAAAATAACTTTCACGTAAAGTTGAGATAAAATTTCTCTCACATACTTATATTACGAACCGTAAATTACGTTGAAAAAAGTACTTTTTACCGCTAATCCAAAAGAGATATTAGCACATTCGCTTCCTGTAAATCTTCTCAGTCATGGTCTTTCCTCTTGATCTTACTTTATGTTTGTGGAACTTTGGGGCTTAGTGTGGCCAAAGCTTGCACTTCATTCCCAAAGGTAATTTTTTTTATGGTTAATTATGTGTATCTTTCTGTAAAAGGAAATCTCATTTAAAGTAAAGTATTGTCATGCATTAAATTTGGTGGGGCACTTCTTTTGATAAAAATTCAAATTTTGGTTCACCACATCACAAGGGATGAAGCCAGTATCAACAAACATGAAGGAACAACAGAATTATCAGAGAATTTGCAGAAAGGAAGAGACAGAATAGGAGGAGAAAACCCAGAGAGAGAGAGAGTTCATAAAGGAAACATCACATGAAATCTGTTGATTTCATGTATTCTCACCTCCAAACCCCCATACAGATCTCACCTATTTGGACTCTTGTTTTTGGCGTTGAACAAATGGATGGATCTTTGTTGTCCATCAAAATATTGAGAAGAAGGATCTGATTCAAATATTCCACAGATCATAATTAAGCTCCGGAATCCTCACTTCTCTCTAAATGCATGCTCACACGTTAAATAAATGGCCATAAGAATAAATTATACTTGGTCGGTTCTAACAGTTGTTCTGAAAGTTAAGTGAACAACAAACAATCAGCGGTTCTAGTAGAATGGTCTTTGGCTGCTCAAGCATGAATGTCTTGAGTTAAAATTTATGTGAATATAGAAGACGTGTGGGAAATAATCGAAAGGAGAAGGGAGAACTAGGAGGGAGATTATATTATGTTAGGAGTTATTTTTTTCTGAAACAGAAACCGTCTCCCACATCTCGTACATTAGTAGAGTAATTACTTGAATTTGGAATTCAAAAACATAAAGGAAGAGTTACCTTTATTATCCCATATATTTCTCTTTTTTTCCCTATTTTTGTCCAAATCCAAATGGTTTTCGACCCTAATCCACCAAGTATATTCCAACATCGCTCATTTGTTGGATTTAATGTTGTGGATCCAATCTCTTTTTGTTCCTGCATTCCTTCTTTCATACTATGTGGTTTTTCATGATTGCATGGACTTGACATCTTCATTTGGGTGTCTGCACTAGAAATCCCTTTCATAAAGACAAGCACAATACAACCTTGTAGTGTAGCTCGATAACATTAGTACAATGGTTCGACATTCTAGCTTTACCAATATATACTTTTCTCATTATCAATCTAATTCCTCGAGTAAGTATAAAACTCATGTTGTCTTTCTCCTATGCTTAGTGTTGAAACTTATGAAATTAACAAAATAAAATCATAAGGGACTGGTCACAAGTACCAACTTAAATGTGTATATTTCAGGTAATTTTCCTTTCACCAAAATATAATTTTAGATAGCATATATCATGACCACAAGATGCATGCTAAAGCATGCATTAAAACATATCTCCATAATATTGTCAAAGTTTATTGACATTAATGAAATGATTGAAACTTTCTGGGACACACATGGTAGCGATCTATGTTGGAAATTGTTCCCTATGAGTCAATCATTGTACCTTAGACATTACTTATCGTAATGTATTTTCTCCATTTAATTATCATAGTTTTTATATGTTTATTATGATAATTGCATCCACAAATTATGAATATTGTCTTAAATGTCCTTGGTTGGTTGTCTATGCGGGAGCATAGATAAAGTAATGTAATATCCTTTTTGCTAATATCAGATAATAACTTTTTTTTGAGGTAGAATAATATTCACTAAATCAATTAGAAAATCTACCAGAATGATAATATACTATCTCTTTATCAATAATTTGGAGGATCCATAATATATAATCATCAAATATAAAAGGGCCTTAAGCCTAAAAAACATAGTTAAGCAGTTAAAATCAGAGTTCGCAAAATGATCCTTATAGATGACAATATATATCAATCAGCACATAAATAACAAAAGAGGATTTACAGAGATATGCTGAGATATCTAAGCCCTTGAGCTCTCCCCGACATTCCAGCATGGAACTATTACCAGAAAAATATTAATAGCAACAAGGTGAGACAACGGTCTCCGTAACCAATTCCAACTCAACATAAATACTGACATGTGCCAGTGAGGTGTTATGTGGGACAAAATAAAAAAGAAATATACACAATATCATAAACAAGTCATTCAAATCTTTTCTGTAAAAAATCAGCACTTTATTAATAAAATATAATCCATTCTGGTGTAGCCGTAGCCACCTAAGAGTCTTACGTTGATGCGACCAAAGCCACCCACCAATGTCTTAGTAATCAGATTGGATCTATTTCGGTGCAGCCGTAGCCACCTAACGGTTTTGCTCCTATGGATGCAACCGTAGCCACTCACCAGTGCTTCCTTAACCAGATATCATCTATTTCGGTGTAGCCGTAACCACCTAACAATCCACTTTGGTGCAATCGTAGCCACTTCACAATTTTGCTCACGTGGATGCAACTGTAGCCACCCATCAGCGTCTCATATATCATATATGATTTGTTTTGATGCAGTTATAGCCACCTAACGATCTTGCTCTCGTGTATGCAGCAGTAGCCACCCACCGACTTCCTTTTTTAAAATATATTTTATTTTATTTTTCCCAAAAGCACTAGTTCCACGGGTCTAATAGAAAATCCATAGATCATTTCATCGCAACAGAATATCAAATTAACTCAAAAGCCAAACATCATTATCTATGATAAGTGGAAAGTGGTTATCTCTCATCAAGCAACGATAATACTATCACAACAGTAATCTTTGTGTTCAAAATCAACAATTTTTTACAATTAATCTACACAACCCAACATTATCACACTTTAGTTTAATAACTAATTTAGGTGGTAAAAAAACTTTGGGACTTAAACTGTAATACATCTCATAATAATCCTCAAATACCTCATTAGAGACTACCAATGAACCTCTCATATGCCTTCTTAAACTTAAAATAGGCAAAAGGAATGAATTTTCAAAACTTGCCAAAAGTTACTATTCATTTGGTAAATTTCCAGATTTTTGACCCAACTTTGAAACTTCATAACTAATTCCATAAAAATCGAAATTGAGTGGTTCAAGTCTCTAAATGAAGCTTACAACAATCCATATAGAGGAAAAATACTCATTTATCTAGAAACTTACCCAATTGATACAGTTTATTGCATTAAGTTACACTGCTCATATGGTCATTTTTTAATTTTCCAGGTTTTTTTCTCTTAACTTTGGTAAATCATAACTTCTTGAACAAAGGTCCAATTGTGACAAACTTTGGCTTGTTTTGAACCTTAACATATGAACTATTTTTCCACCAAATTTCAGATCAATTGGGATTCATTTACTATTTGGCCTTATTACATAAAGTTAAGGAATTGGACCCTTTAGGCATGCAACTTTATTAAATTCTTTGCCACTTGACTTCATCCCTTTTTATGCCATTTTCACCAACATAATATTGCCACATTCACATACTATAGTCCTCATAGCCACATAATCAAAGCATGAAGAGGTTTAGGTTACATTTAATCCAAAAACACTTATACATCATCAACACATTACATACTTTGGCAACCAAACCACCATATCATGCTTCATTAATCCTCACTCGACTTTCCTTTTCTCTTACTTGAACTTGTACCTAGGACTGGTTAGTTGGGGAGAGTGAGATTTCAAAGAAATCTCAATAGCAAAAGCACTTACATAACCATTACTATGCATGACAATTATTTAAAGTTTAAGAACAATTGCATGAACATGTGAATTTCATAAATTTTCAAACTTTGTATATGGCCATAGCATCATTAAATTCACATAATCACATAGTCAAATATCACAATTTTTCCATGCAACAAACACCAATCACAAATAATCATCAATGCGATATTAAGTGTAAAATAAGTAACTTTTGCTACCTTTGTTTTCACTTCAACTTGAGAGTTGAATGTTCTCTTTCTTCCCTTTCCAAAAGTGTTCTCTAACAATTCACTTTCATACATACAATATTATATCATGGCTATCAATAACAAGCTCATTTCAAGCCATAAAACATACTAAAACCAAGCCAAACTTCCTCTTGAACATTATGAGCCCTAGAGTTTTGAAACTTGTCTAAATGATTTTCAATGCTTCTCAAATCCTTTTCTCCCTTCCACCCTACACAATTTTTCATTCTAAAGCCAATGGAAGCACCAAAATCATGAAAATCACACTCGTTCTATTCTTCCCGGCCTTGACCGAAAAACAAGACATTTTCAACAAATGTGATTTTCAAACTTTTCATTGCATATAAGGGCTTATTCTTGATCCTAAAACACTTTCCATGCATTATTCAACTCAAAAATACCTTTTTCGTATCAAATAAAAATTTGGTTAGCAGCTCCCCTAGGGTTTGAGATTCCAAAATTTCATATAAACATCAAATCAAGACAATATATACATAAATTAACTCCTTATCATGCAAGGGGTGATTTGCAACTAGTCTTTTCATTTAAATCCCACTTTTTCTCATTTTTCCTCTCATGACCCTAACTTTCCAGCCACCAAAAGAGAGCTTAAATAAAAAATCTAAACCGATATAAGTGTAGAGGAAGCTCCAAGGATCAATAATATGTATAAGGCTACTTGTGAAGACTACTTACCTTGGAGTTCTTGGCAATTTTTCCTCTTCCTCTTCCCTTTTATGGCTGCCTCTTCTCTCTTCATTTTGGGGCTGTTTTGCACGAATAAAAGGCTGGAACTAAGGCAAAAAAACTGATCTTTAATTACCTTAAGTGAGGTGTCACTTTAATCTAAGGTTGAGATTAAATCTTGCAAAGTTTCTTTAATCCAATGGCTATCATTTTCCAACACTTGGCAAACATTTGGATTCCTATTGGCTGCCATAAATGAGCTGAAACTTGGTTAAAAATCTGGTTACACAAACCAAACAAGATTGGTTACCGGTTTTCTTGATCCGGTATAACTTATACCGATAAAGTAATATTCTGATAAATTTTTTCACATGTTTGGGAACATTTATTCATCTCTCTCGATATTCACATATGACTAAAACAAGTGGCAAGATGATCATCATAATAATTCCTTTGGAAACTTTAAGTTTCCACGAAGTTACTTTATGCTGTTACAATACCAATAAAACAGCTTACCGTTAACAACTAGATTTTAGGACACCAAAAATTCAAAAAATTTCCCTAATATTCTCACCCTTCTTCTTTCCTCAATTTATTTTCCGAAATGTCTTTAATTAATTTTTAAAGAAAACCTAATTCCCAGGGTTTTTCTGGGTATTTTCTTTCCGATCCAAGAAATCGCCTTTCTCGTATTCTGGGCAACTATTTTATAAAAGAATAGAAATTTTAAACTATTTTTTCTTGCCTTGAAATTAGATATTTGAGGCCTCTTGATACTTCAAATAATTATTTTTGGTTGATTATAAAATGTCAAAAATTAATTGATCTTTAAAATTCTCTAGGCATCAATCTAGGCCGATTTAGCAAAAAATGATGACTCTCATGTTGATCAGTGAATTTTTCTCTATCTTTTGGGCCTCTATAAATTTTTCTGATATCTTGACTGTTGACCTTGGTCAAATGACAAAAATGCCATTATGCTTTTTCTTATTTACCATAATTCCCTTACTTTTTTTTAATTTCATTCTTGCCCTTACCTCTTTAAAATTCCATTTTCACCTTTACCTTTAATAGCATTTGGGTCCTTCCTAGAAGGGTAACTATCCTTCCATTTCTCTAGGGCAAGCACGTTTAACTGCGAAGATCTAATGGAATTCAATCCATTAGGGCTAGGTTGACCGTAATCTTTCCGGTCCATCACCTTCCTCTTTTTATGTACTACATATCTCTAAACTTAACATAACCCATAACTACAGGTTTAACTTTTATTTTAGATCACAGGAAAATACAGATAATACATAAACCCCTCTAGAATTTCCAATACCTCATTAGGCCACCACTAAATACACACAAAAATATATTTAAAGCTAAACTTATATTCACTCTAGAACTCAAAATACTCATAAAACACAATCCGTTATATACCTCAATATATCTAGAAGCTAATAATATCCCAATACCAAAAATAACTCCACACTAAAATTTCAACTTTGAAGTTTTATATCTCAAATAAAATATTTAACTCATAAAAATATTTAACTGAAAAAATATCTAATTAAAAAATAGTCTATAATAAACACAATATTACTACGACTAGAAAGAGAAGAATATTTAGAACAACTTTCATAAAAGAAGTTTAATTAAAATAAGTCATTTTACTCTGAGATTGAAAAACACCTCCTTGAGACTCTCTCACTCTCTCTTCCCTCTCTCCATCTCCTCACGCCTCTCTCTTCTTTTATTGCTCTTGTCTCGGATGCAACAAATGAATTGGGTATAACCCATTGCATTCGACGCCTTCTTCTATTATTTATTTATTTACTTACTTCTTCACTCAACCTCTCTCCCCCTTCTCTTCTTTTTCTCTTTTCTTGCACGCCACTCCCTTGGCACTTTTTATTTTTATTTTTTCCTTCTCCTTCAATCAATCAATCATCCCTTCTCCATTTACACACACGCAACCTCTGTCTCTATTTTTTTAAGATGTTACAATTTCTCCACACCTAAATAAGAATTTTACCCCCGAAATTCACGATAAAAAAAGATGAAATCATCTACAGCACAAAACATAATCATAAATTTCAAATCACTCAAAACAACTATAAGTATAACATCACAAAAATACTAACAAAACACAAAGCAACATAAATATCAGCACCATTATAACTAAACAAACAAGAGGGGGAAATCACGCCGTATTTGCTCTTCAATTTCCCATGTAGCATCTTGTGGTGTCATGCCCTTCTAGAAAAATTTGATAAGTCGAATTGTTTTTCTCCGCAATTGCTTGTCCTGGACATCCATAATTCTGTCTAGCTCAGCCTACTAAGTTATAGTTTCCTTTAGCTCAACTTCTTCAGGCTTAATGATATGAGACGGGTCTGGGTGATACTTTTTTAACTATGACACGTGAAACACATTGTGAACCCTCGATAAGTTCAGCGGCAAGGAGATTCGATAAGAAACTAATCTGATTCTTTCCAAAATCTCTTACAGACCAATGAATCAGGGAGTTAACTCTTTGCTTTAATAGATCTGCCAATACTAGTCACCGGTGAAACCTTAAGGAACACGTGGTCACCCACTTCAAACTCCCAAGGTCGAAGCCATCTATTCACATAGTTCTTCTGTCTCTCTACTAAGTCAGGTCTAATCATAGTTCTCTCACTCAATTTTGGACTAAATTATATAGATGTAAATATTTAAGGTTTTCATTATATAATTTGGCATGAAAATGTTTATAATTGCCATGGCAGCTGTATTGTGATTGGGTTGGAGTAAGGAGAAGAAATATGTATGATGAGATTTTTATCACGTGATAAGCCATTACTCGGTGTATAGTGGAAGGCATTTGTCACAGTCCCTTTATTTGTGTTTTCCTTTAATCGAGATTACATTGGAATTTGTGGAACATGTGACGCTTCCTTTGTTTTCTTTTAAGAAGGGGAGTCATAGTCCAGACTTGAGTTCTACACCTTTGGTCGAGTATAGCTTATGAAACTGGTGAGGTTAAGACAATCCATTTACATGGATAAGTTTCTGTTGGACTATGTGTTAACCTATGGCTTTAGTCAGTGGAATAAGGATGGACAGTGATATAATGGTTGTTGCATATTGCATTATTATGCATTATTTGTGATGATGATTTTGAGTTGCATAATTATTGAAAAAATATGAAATTTTTATATGATTATCTTTATATATACAAATGTAATTGAAAATAAGTTTTTCCTTGTAAATTGTATGCCGTCTACTTAAGTATGGTAGAAACTTTCAGTAGTTACTAGGACGTGGAATCTCACCCCATTATATTAACATTTTTAGGTGATTGTGCCAGTAGGCAGTAAGGGAAGGTACCTATGGAATGAGCCTTGTTGGCTCTCTTGTGCCCTTAAGCTCATGCTATCATTTTAAATTGTCATGACTCTAAGACTTCCACATTTTATTTCTATTTACTTTGATATTTTGAGAGGATTTGGTTGCTATTAGTGACATATATTTTAGCTAAATTGATGATATGTTTTAATGAATTAATGTTGAAAATCCTCATTATCCACACATGAAGAATTTTGTTAAGCATTTTTTATTAAAAAATTTGGGTGTTACATTTTTTGTATTAGAGCTACAACATTCTATAGTAGTTTATTCTCTTGTTTTGAATAAAATCTTTTCTTTATAATTTCATAGGGCATGGAAAATTAAATATCATAGCATGTGTACTTCCCTTTATTTAGAGTTAGAATCTGTTTACATTTTTCTTAACACATTTGATGACCTTATGGTGCACCATAGGAAGGGAGAATGGTAAACACTCAAAGGACTAATTCTAATCTCGTTCCTTATTAGAATGTCCTTCTCGCCAAGATAACAACACAATCTTACTCGAGTTACAAGATCTAGTCCTAAACCTCAATCAAATAGTAAAGAAGCATGAGGATGAATTAACAGTGTTAAGAGGTCAAGGTGATGGACATGAGAGGACTCCTAGTGACCACCAATCTAAAGGTGGCAATGGGAGAGACATTGAATCTACAGGTGGCAGCAGTTCTCAAGTTCAACCTCGCTCCACATCCATTATTGATGTCTGGGCTAACTTCAGAAAATTTAACCCTCCAATGTTCGAGAGAAAGCTGGATGCGGTGGAAGTACTAAAATGATGAAGAAGCTTGAAAAGATTTTCAAGGTTATGGATATCAGCTCTAAGCAGAAGGTTTTAGTTGCCAAGCAGCTATTGCATAAAGCAGCCAAGTAATGGAGGAAGAGCACCGAATTGGATGACATTGAGATTATTAAGGAGGACTTCAGGGAAAAGCTTGAGAAGTATTACTTCCTTACTTCCATTAGAGTGGTGAAAGAGATTACATTTCTCACTTTTAAGTAAGAGGATTTGCACGAAGATGATTTTTTTTTCTCACTTTTGGAATTGTCCAAGTTTTGCAAGTATTCTAAAAGCAATTTTACCTGGTTGTGTGATTGGCTGGTAGCGAAAGCTAGGTCAGAGTTGAGAATAATTTTATCACCATTTCTAGATAAGTTACCTTATTTTGAGAGGATGTGTGATAAGCTACACTCTATGGCAAGAAGTAAGTGAGCAGATAAGGTTGAGAAGATGAAGTGGTTTCAGAACATATCCACAAGTTCAGGAAGAGATTACTAATATGCTTTGTGTATTTTTGAAATTGTAGAATTATGTCGACCAGTAATACTGGTACACTATCATTGCAATCGGTCCTTGAGAAGGACAATCTCAATGGGATAAATTTTTTAACTGGTTCAGGAGCTTGAGAATTGCTCTCAAGCACAAAAGAAAGGTTTATGTCCTTGACCAACCCATTCCTAATGAGTTTACAGCCAATGCTCCCAGAGCTCCAAGATATGCTTTCTCAAAAGGATGACTCTGTGTACGTAGGATTCCTCATGCTTGCCACCATAGTTCCAATGATCCAAAAAGATCTAGAACATATGGTGGCTTATAAGATGATTGTTCATCTCAAGGAAATGTTTGAGCAACAGGAAATGCAAGAAAGGTATAAGAGCACTAAGGCCTTACATTCCTGTAAGATGGCTAAGGGTGTATCTGTTAGCGCTCATGTATTGAAAATGAAAGGCTACATTGATCACCTTAAGAGGCTTGGATTTCCAACAAGCCAGGAGTTAGCTACAGATTTGATCTTGAACTCACTCTCTGACTGTTATAACCAGTTTGTAATGAACTACAATATGAACAACATGGAGAAATCCATTTCTAAACTGCATGTGATGCTCAAAACAACTGAACAGAGCATCAAGAAGAAGCCTGGCACTGTTTTGATGGTTTAGAAATGAAGGGTATGAAAGGGAAAGACAAGGGTAAAGGAAGGGGCAAAGGCTTTTTTGGTAAGACTAGAAGGTCAACCAAACTAGAAACTAAATCGACGACTGATAAGACCAAGCCTTCAAAAGTTGGAGTATGATTCTTCTGCAATGAACTTGGTCATTGGAAGAGGAATTGCAAACTCTACCTAGAAGATATGAAAAAGAAAATGAAGGATAACAGGGCTATCTCTTCAAGTATTTATGTTATAGATATTCATTTTTCTACTTCCTATACATGGGTATTGTATACTGCATATGGTTCTCACATCTGTATCAATGTGTAGGGCCTCAAGGATAGTAGAAAACTGAAGAAGGGTGAAGTTGACCTACGCGTTGGCAATAGAGCAAGAGTTGTTGCTTTAGTTATAGGCATTTATGAATTAGTTCTACCCAGTGAGGTTTTGTTAGTTTTGAACAATTGCTTTTATGCTCCTGCTTTGAGTAGTAACATTGTTTCTCTTTTTTATTTGGATAAGGAATGTTATATTTCCATTACAGGGAATGGTAAATGTTCTATTTATCGTAATGACAATTTCTATACAGATGTTGATCTGCATGTTGATCAATACCTTTTAAATTTAGAAATCCCATAAATAGAAATATCTATAATAGAACTACCAAGATAATTAAATCAAACGATTTAAATCCAACCTACCTATGTCATTGTCAACTAGGCATATAAATGAGAAACACATTTTTAAACTCCATCAAGATGGATTTCTTAACTCATTTGATTTTTAATCAATTGACGTGTATGAATCTTGTTTATTGGGAAAAATGACTAAGGCACCTTTTACTGGGATACAGTTGCATGTGGACCACTTAATACCTGCTAGAGGAGGTTATATGTACTTTGTTACTTTTATAGATGATTACAGTAGATATAGTTATTTCTATCTAATGGAACATAAATTTGAATATTTTGAAATATTCAAAATATTCCAAAATAAATTGCAAAACCAACTTGACAAGGTAATACTTCGATCTGATCGAGGAGGTGAATATTTGAGCAAAGAATTTATTGACCATCTTATGGATAGGGAAGAAACCTAGCTGTCTTTTCTCAAGATTTAGGGATGTGAGGCCTATTTTAAACAACATGCCTCCAATAAATTATCAAACAGATCTTCTAAATGCCTTTTTATGGGGTATCGCAAAGAAACAAAAGGATACTATGTCTATAATTCCACCAAACACAGTTTTTGTTGTTAAAAATGATATCTTTCTAGAAAGAGATTCATCTCTAAAAGAACCAGTAGGAGAAAATTGCACCTCGAAGAAGTTTGAGAATCTCAAGACACCATAGAACCTCAGATGGAAAACGGAAAAGACTTACAACATGTTGTTGAATCTCCTCAAGTAACATAAGACCTACGAAGGTCTGATAGGTCGCGACAACAGCCTCAGAGATATAGATTTCTTGTTACTGGAAGTTGGGATGTATTACTCATTGAACACAATGAGCTGATCACCTATCGAGGCCATAGTAGGAACAAACTCTGACAATTGGTTCAATTCCATGAAGTCTGAAATGCAATCCATGTATGACTATCAAGTGTGGACTTTGGTTGATGAACCTAAAGGTGTTAAAACCATTGGGTGCAAATGGATTTTTAAAAAGAAAACCTACATGGATGGTAAAGTAAATGTCTTCAAGGCACGATTGGTTGCAAAAGGATCCACTCAAACTCATGGTGTAGACTATGATGAAACCTTTTCCCAGTTGCGATAGCCAAGGGGCCAATCATTGTAACTCAAGCATTATTTATTTTAATGTATTTTCTCCATTTAATTATTATAGCTTTTGCATGTTTATTATGATAATTGCTCCATAAATGATTTATGAATATTGTCTTAAATTTCTCGGTTGATATGGAGATAAGGTAAGACCAGTATGACTTTGATAAGGTATGGAGATATGAGTCAAAGTCATAGGCACTTGTAAGAGTACAAGGTGTTGGAGTGATCCGCTATGAGAAAACTAGATGGATTAAGACAATAGCTTATCTCATATGTAATCATGTCACCGTGCCATTTAACATGAGATCATCATGGATTCCTACATGGGAGTATCTAAGTTTTAACTCAGTCAAAAGTCACATTTGACTGGGTGATGATAAAGGTTATAATCGGGCTTAGTGGTCTTTTATGTGGAGGAATGTAAATGACTAAGATGAGATTTGTTCCTCGCATTAGCTGAGAGATATTACTGGGACCTTGATAAGTGGGTCTGAGAAATGTATGGCCATACTATAACAGAAAGAAGTTTTCATTTATAAGATCAGACTACTCAAAGATCGAGAAAGTAATGGTAAGGAATAGGAGGATAACGTCATCTATGCCTCATCATTAACTAAAATTTTATGTGACAAAAGGGATGTGATGTAATTGTATGAAAGGTTGTGTCATGTTAGCAATCCCCATGTGATCTGGGTAGTCATAACGCCTTGCTAGAGGCCTCTTACAACTTGTGGGCTAGTACTGAGTTTAGCCCTTTGCCAACTTTATATGAGCCTACATATTTGCACGCAAGAACAGCCCAACATAAGCTTTAATTCTAGGGTTTATTCGAATGTTATATATGCACATATATAAATTCAAAATGACAACAATATTATATGTTAGTTTCAATATATTAATTTATGTGATAATTTAAGAAACAAATATTGATATTCAGATTTAATTTATGAAGATAATTTACATTGGAATTTGATTGTGAGCCACATAAACCCTAGAGAGAGATTGAGACGTGAGAAGCACTAGCACGATGCTATTGTTGGCAACTATTCGTATGGATACCAGTAGAGGGAGATGATAGGAAACATTAGCTTCTTGGGTCACGATCTAGAACGTGGAAAAACTTGGGAAGGTCGTAGGTGTTGGGAACTAAAAGAAATCCAAACGTAAAAGAAGCTGAAAATTCAAGAATCACAAAGTATTACACTATCTCTTTAGCAGATCCATGCTTGGGATTATAAATCTTTAATTTGTAATCGTTTGTTTCGCTTTGTGTACATTCTAATCCCAACAGAGGTGGTAAATGAATTTCTAGAGGTGTTTCGAAAGGAAATGATGGGTTTACCTCTAGAGCGAAAAGTGGAAAAAGGCTTTATATAAGAGTAGTTTAGGGCTAGGGTTTCCTTGAATAACATTATTTTTTTAAAAAAATGAAAATAATAATGACAATTGTGATAAATATAATAATATTAATAGAATAATAATTCAGACAACATTTTTTGTATTACTTATTTTAATAATCGAATGAGTTTACACCATAAAATTAATCATTTTTTAGAATAAATATTCAGAATTTGATCTTCTTTTAAGTTTTAATTTATTTTATTCTCTAACTAAATAAAATCTAAATAGCAACTAACCATAAATCTTAAAAATTAGTATGTTACAACTCTCCTATCCTAATAGGAATTTTGTCCCCAAAATTTGACATATGAATTAAGAGACGTACCTAGATAAACAAACGAGGATACTCCCACTTCATCTTATCATCTATCTCCCATGTGGCATCACCGGGAGCCATTCATCTCCGCAAAACCTTACTAACCTGATGGTCTTATTGCATAATTGCTTATCCATGGAATCCACAATTCGCTCTAGCTCAACTTTATATGTCATAGTATCTCTGAGCTCTATTTCATCTTCTTCAATAATATGTAAAGGATCTAGTTAGTATTTCTTTAGTTGCGATACGTGAAAGACATCATGAAGGTTCGCTAGTTGTGGGGTAAGGCAATTTTATAAGCTATTGGTCCCAATCTTTACAAGATCTCATGGGATCCCATAAAGCAAGGTGCAAACTTTCTTGGTCAAATCACTTTACCAATACTTTCGGTCAGTGTGACTCTCAAAAATACATGTTCACCCACCTTGAATTACAATGGTCACCTCCTCCTATAGGCATAACTTTTCTGTCTGCTCTTAGTGATGAGAAGTTTTAGCTAAATTATCTTAATCTTTTGAGTAGTTTGGTCCACTAAATCAGGACCTAGTAAGCTCCTCTCACTCAATACTGCCTAGCAAATAGGAGATCTACACTTTCTTCAGTATAATTCTTTATAAGTTGTTATCTCAATGCTCGATAGATAGCTATTGTTATATGCAAACTTTGCCAAAGGAAGGTGACTATCCCAACTTCATGCCTGCTCAATTACGCATGCTCGCAATATGTCCTCTAGTGTCTGTATTGTCCTCTCTGTCTGTCTATTAGTTTAGGGATGATAAGTAGTGTTAAATCTCAAATGAGTCCCCATAGCATCCTGTAGTGATCTTCAAAAACATGAAGTAAATCGCAGATCACATCTGACACAATGCTCTCTGGCACTCTATGCATCCTGACAATCTCCTTCATATAAATCATTGCTAATTTCTCAAGAGGGTTGTCAACCCTGATAGCAAGAAAGTGAGCTGACTTATTTAATATATTAAAAACGACCCATATGGCATTATGCCTAACTGCAGTTAGAGGGATGCCCATGATAAAATTCATAGAGATGCTATCCCATTTTCACTTTGGGGTATCTAAATTATGTAACAAACATGAAGGCTTATAATGTTCAATGTTGACTTTATGGCCAGTTAAACAACAAGCAACAAACTTAGTCACATCTTTTTTCATACCTCTCCACCACCAATTCCACTTGAGATCATGGTACATTTTAGTTGCTCCAGGTTGGGATGTGTATTTACTCTTATGGGCTTCATCAAGTATAAGCTTCCTTAATTCCCCATCATTAGAGACACACACTCTTCCTTTATACCTTAGTGTCCCATCTTCACCAACCTCAAACTCTGATTCTATGCCTTCTTCAATATCTTTCCTGATTGCCAATAAAAACTCATCCTCAAACTGCGAAAATTTAATTTCCTTCTAGGTTACACTTTCTGTTAGACTGGCTATCACCCAAGAGGGGGGGTGAATTGGGTGTCATAAAAATTTTCGTTAAGTCAAAGACTAAACAAAAACCAAGTTATTGAAAGAAAGAGCAGAGCAGAGAAGATGAACACGGTGATTTATCCTGGTTTGGTCCTCCTGACCTACGTCCAGTCCTCAGAGCTCCTCTGAGATTTTCCAATCTACTAACAACAATAACATCAGGCTTCTCAACCTTTACAAAGGGAATCACACTCCCCCTCACGATTTGCACTATAACAGAGACCAACATGCTCTGCTTTCTCAACTCAAACTCAGCCTAACAAGCTCAAGATCCCAATCTTGAGTTTCTCACGGAAATACAATAAGTTTAGATGAACTGATATACTCTCTCAAAGAGTGGATAGATAAACATTGAAGCTCTCGGAGAAGTATAATATCAGAGTCCTAATGTGGTGGAATTTCCACGAATCCACACTCTCTGTTTTGAGCTTCGTGACTACATATATTTCATCTCTCATCTTTCTCTGTTCGTTACTTCCTCATATTTATAGATGTTGGCAAATTATATCTGTTGGATAGGAGCATTGTATTTTCTATTCATCTTTGCTCTTGTGCTCTGTTTTTCAAACTTGGTCTGCTCTGATAGATTTGTTTGTTGAAAGAGAAAGAATAGCCGTTGGAGTCCTGACAAGAAGCAAGTTTTGTTGAAGAAGATTAATCCGTTAGAGATTGTTTTGCTTCTGTCACTCTTCTGCTTCAATGCCCAGTGATATGCATTAATGGGTCTGGCACGCTATATGTCCGTTGTCTGTGCATTTGTCCGTTGAGAGCCCCATGCTGGAGAAGTATTCAGAGATGCCTATTCCCTGTTAATAAGTTTAAGCATGAAACATTTATGAGAGCAGTTGATATTAAAAAATTCGTTACACAAATAAGGAAAGTAGGTGTAAAGCATAGGTGAGGTGTGTCAGACGTAAAGCTGTCAGAGAGAGAGAGACAGTGATCGAGCATAAGGTTTTTATGCTCGAGTGTTGCTCAAAATATTTTAGACAAAAAGTTCCATGCTTTTATGCAATGCTATAGTATTATGTGAAAGTGTTTTAAAAAGAATCAAATGCTCAAGTGATAAATCTCAGTGCTTGAGTGTTAATAATACTTTCTAGGAATACTCGAGTATTCTGTGCAAGTGATGAAAAATAATTTTGACAAATCATAATACTCAAGTGATGAAATAATGATACTCGACCGTTGGTAATGCTGGAAGTGAATGCTGGAAGTATTGAGATAGAGTATTGATGAATAGTGAAAATTTTCAGCTCAATACTCGAGTGTTAGAAAGCTGGTACTCGAGTGTTAGTAGTGCTGGCAGACAATACTTGCAGTGTTGGCTTCCAGTGTTGAGTGAAAGGTCACAACACTCAAGTGCTGGAAATATGTGCTCGAGTGTTGGCTCTGCTGGAAGGTTTCACTTGAAGTATCACTTGACAGCACTGTCAAAAGTTTCAACACTCGAGTGTTGAAAATGCAGTGCTCGAGTGTTGGCTATGCTTGATGCGTATGCTAGAGCATTGAGTGAAAGCACTATGTGGAAAACTGAATTTTAAGCTCAGTGCTCGAGCACTAGGTGCCAGTGCACGAGCATTGGCATGTTTTGTGAAGAAAACCTGATTTTGAAACCCGATGCTCGAACACAGCTTGTAGCTCAACTTGCAACGACCATAACTCTCTCATTTCAACTCCAAACCTTGCATATAATATATCAATGGAAAGCCCTGCAAGTCTACTTTCATATGAAACATAAATCAGTCCCAAATAATATATATATAAAGAAAGTTATGATAGATAAAATAAGCAGAGGTCAGAGATAAAGCGTTCAGTTTTGACCACCAAGTTTAGAAATTCGTATCTCCTTCATTTGTAATCATTTGATGCTTTTCTTGGTATCTATAAAACGATTTTTGAGCATAGTTTCATATGAAATTTTTTTACATCAATCGGAGTTGTATTTTAGGAGATATGGTCAAAATACCAGACATATGTCAAGCTGTCAGAAAACAGAGGAGGCTTATGCTCGAGCATTGGAGATCTAGTGCTCGAGTATTGAGTTCCCAGAGGTCAATACTCGAGTATTGTGATCCAGTGCTTGAGTGTTGACTCCCTAGATGTCAATGCTCAAGTATTATGACCCGATATTCGAGTGTTGACCCAAAAAGTCAACAGGAAGCCCTGAAAACTCATCATACTCGAGTGTTTGACTTTGTGCTCGAGCATTAAATTTCATAATCAGTTCTGAGCATCTAAATTAATCTGAGATGAATGGTTAATCAATGTATAATAATAAAACATCTATTTAAAACATTTTAACCTTCAAAAAGAGTTATTTAACTAAATCATCCTCCAATTAACAGGATGCATAAATATTTATTAACCAATATGCATTGTAAAATCATTATGCATGGTAAATATGTAATGTGAAAACTTTTTGCATTGTAAAAAAATTCTGCTTCTTATTTGACATCATCAAAACTAATATCTAACACTTTCAATGATCAATGCTTCCATGGTAGTGATCAATCCTGACATTATATTAATGGGAGAACTTTGCACACTTTCCAATAACTTACACTCCCATATTATCATCTGAGCCGCATAGATCGACTTTTTGATTAAGGTGTTTACTACAACGTTTACCTTTCCTATGTGATACTTCAACTCATAATTGCGATCCTTAAGAAACTCCATCCACCTCCTCTTCCGCATGTTTAGCTTCTTTTGGTCAAACAGGTACTTCAGACTCTTATGGTCGCTGAAGACCTCAAATTGTGAACTATAGAGATTGTGTCTCCACATCTTCAATGCAAATATCACTGCTGCCAATTCTATATCATGAGTAGCGTAGTTCTCTTTATGTGGCCTCGATTATTGAGAAGCATAAGTAACGATCCTACCATTTTGCATTAGTACACACCCAAGACCTATTTAAGAAGCATCCGTATACAAAGTGAAAGTTTGGGTTGGATTTAGGATCACAAGTACCCCATAGTCAACTTAGCTTTCAGTTTTTGAAAAGTTGCTTCACACTTGTTATTTCGTATATACATCTAGCCCTTAATAAATTTCTTGTAGTAGCCTGACAATCCTATAAAACTTCTGATCTCCGTGACACTCTGTGGTCTTCCTCAATTCAATACTGCATCAATCTTACTGGGGCCTACTGATACTCCTTCAACTAATACAACATGAATAAGAAATTTAACTTCCCTTAACCAAACTCACACTTAGACAGTTTCACATATAACTTATGCTCTTTCAACACATATAACACCATTTTGAGATGCCCTTTATGTTCTCGGTCGTCCTTTGAGTAAATTATAATTTAAGATTATTTTTTTATTAATCTTGAAAAATCCGAATTTGATACAAATATAAAGATATTCAAGATTAATCTTGATCAATATTGAATCTTCAAAAAATATTCAAGATTAATCTATATTAATCTTGAAATTCTAATTCCAAAAGATATTCAAAATTTAATAATCTTGAAATTTGAATTTTAAAAGATATTCAAGTTTAATCTTTATTAATTTTAAAATATGAATTTCAAAAGATATCCAAGATTAATCTTTATTAATCTTGATATACAAATTCTGATATTCTAATTATAAAATTCGAATTCTAAAATTCAAATTTGGATTAATCTTGATTTGATCAGATCATATCCATGTAATTAATCCAAATATTAAGTTAACGAATTTTTTCTTAATTTATTTTTATAAATTAAATCAATATTAGTTATTTAATTTATCAAATAAATTAAATGTTCCTTTTACCTTGCCCTTGACCCTTCTTGTAACATTCCTTATTTTCCTCTATAATTATCATATTAGGTCACTATTGAACCACTTTAGGGCCTTGAATAACTTAAGTTGACCAAAGAAGTGAAAATAAGAATTTCAAAACGGAGTTATTGTTCATTTGGTTAATTTCCAGATTTCTGGCCCAACTTTGAAAAATCATAACTAATTCTAGACAAATCGAAATTGAGTGGTTCAAATTTCTATTTGAAACTTATGAAGTGCTCTACAGGGGAAAAATCCCATTGGTTTCAGAACTTGCTCATATGATACAGTTTATTCCGTGAAATTTACTGTTCATTTGGTAACTTTTCAGTTTTCCAGATTTTTCTCTTAACTTAGAAAATCATAACTCCTTATCTACACATCCAAATTGAGAAAACTTTGGCTCATTTTAAAGCTTAGAACGTATAGTATTTGACAGTAAAGTTTCAAGTCATTCGGAGTTCTTTTCTGTTTTTCATCGCCATTCCAAAAACAGGGCAGATTCTTGGCTTTGGAACTCTTCACTTAAGACTTTAGCTTTTCTTTAAAAATTTGCCAAGCCTCTTTTTAGATAGGTTTTATCCTCTTGCAATGCATGATAAATTCCTTAACATCCCTTAGCATTTAAACCCTTACTCATGCATGCGTCATCATATATCGACTTACTAACCAAGTAGATGTTTATAATTACATAACTACAACAATTCTCAAACATAACTATATATAAATTCCCACAAGCAAGAACATGATAATATGCCATCTTCAATCACCATAAACCTTGCTCTTACCCTTGCTTACACTTGTACCTAAAATGGTTAGTTGGGGAGGGTGAGATTTCAAAGAAATCCCGGTAGCAAACACTCTAATAATACATCTCCATGCATGATTATCAAACCAAAACATGTATGCCATTTAACAAGAACAATCAATCATGTATCCATCAAGCCAAGGCAATCATTGCATAACAATCATCATGCTTT
>JANTPZ010140448.1:0-10274 GCA_025593235.1 Vachellia pachyceras | reverse complement strand
GGATTCCTCGAATCTCACCCTCCCCCATTAACAATTTTAGGTACAAGTGCATCAAGTGTAAGGAGAAAGTTTTGATGCATGAAGCAAAAAATTGTGCATGGATATTCACATGAGATTATGTTGTAATTATGTGGACAACCTTGGAATGTATGTATGCAATGTAATATGTCTAATGAGCCCATGCATGTGTGGATGTTATATGATAGCTAAGAACTCCTAAATGAATGATCAAATATGGTTCAAAAAGGATTAGGAGTTAGGGTTTCAAAAAGATGAAGTTTGAAAATGAAAAGTTTGACTTTTTATCAAAGTGAAGTTGGTCAAACCCCTAACTTTGGCCTGTTTCAAAATAGGGTAAATGAACTCCAATTGAGCTAACATTTTACAGAAAAATATTTGGCATTGTAAGGTTTAAAACAAGCCAAAGAACAATGGATTTGGAGTTTTCTACAGAAAGTTATGATGTTCCAAATATTGAAGAAAATCACTGAAAAACCTGGGAAAATAGAAAAATGACCAAATGAACAGTACTTTTTCACGAATTAAACTGTGTCATTTGGGAAAGCTAATGACTCAATGAGTATTTTTCCCTTATAAAGGAACTTACAAGCTTCAAATAGAAACTGGAAGCACTCAATTTCGATTTTTCTACAATTAGTTATGAATTTTCAAAGTTGGCCCAAGAATCTATGAATAGTAACGTGAATAGTAACCTTAAACTTAAAAATTTTATTTCTCACTCTTTGGTTACTCTAAGTCACTAAAGGCCTAAAGGTGCTTCCAAATAGATATTTAATAAAGTTAAAGGTAAAGATTAAGGAGTGTCACACAAGACCTCTTGAATATAGGCTAGTTACATATTCAGGGAGTTTATTGAATTCAAAATTACCCTAAAAAAACAACTAATCCTACTGGAGAGGTTCCTCCCCCACACTTGATTCATTCACATTTCACAAAGTAATCATCAAGAGTTAGCAGTAAATGACCAAGTTAGGGAAAGGAACAACCTGAGAATCATGGTGGTTTACGAGTCTCTTTGGTGTCCCCGTGCTCATCTTTTGTATGTCCAAACACAGCACTCATCAGTGACTTTCACAGAATGTGCGTATGGTATGGAAAGCATGCTATCAACCGATATGATATAGTGCATGTTTCAATGGTTTCACAAGAACAAAATGGTGGATCAGGGGGTACAAAAGGAATTTTCAAATCTTTTTCAGCAAATGACGCATATGATAAATGATGTGAACATGCAAGTTCATTTTCCAATACCAATTCAGCATATGCATCATCAACAGTAACATCAATGGCATTAACACTCAGCAAAGAGTAGTCCTCATATGGATGTTTCATGGCCTCATACATATTGAATTGGATCTTACTTTCTCCCACTTCCATTGATATGCTACCCTTTTTCATGCTAATAATAGTATTAGCAGTCCTTAAGAAAGGCCTACCCATTATCAAGGTGGACTCACGCATGGATTCGTTAGACATATCAAGCACATAGAAGTCAGCAGGAAAAACTAAGTCATTGACCTTTACTAAAATGTCCTCCACTACCCTATCTGGATACCTAATCGTTCTATTTGCTAATTGGAGTACTACAGATTTAGGCTTCAAGTTTTTGACTCCTAAAGCTTGATAGACAGATTCAGGCATTACATTAATTACAGCCCCTAGATCTAGCAATGCTCCCCCTATGGTTATTTTACCTATAGTGCATGGGATAGTGAAAGATCTAGGGTCTTGACACTTCATTGGTATTTGGGGTTTAAACAAGGCTGAAACATTAGAGCTTACTTGGACCCTTTCATTTGGTCTAAACTTTCTCTTATTGGTGCACAGTCCTTTAAGTATTTAGCATATGTGGGGATTCTTTTTACCAAGTTAAGCAATGGAATATTAACCTCTACTTTGCTAAACAAATCATAAACTTCCTTTTCATTTTTCTTTTCAGCAAGTTTCTTACTCATTAGATATGAATTAGGAAAAGGGAGTACATCAATGTTTACCTCTTTACCTTTGGATGAGGTAGAACCATGCTTGCTTCCTTTCTGATTTGTGCTCTTGGTCCCTTGCTCTGAAGCCATTTCTTCTTCTTCTTCTTCTTATTGTTGTGAGGCAGATTCTCCTTTTAGAAGTAACGCCTCCTCTTTAGCACTCTCACTCTTCTTCCCTCTTGCCGCAGCTTGTTGCAACTCCTCACATTCACTTTCTTCTCCTCTATTCTCCTTTTCTTTCTCATAATCAAATCTCACTTGCCTCTCACTCTTCAAATTTATTGCATTTAATCCTTTAGGATTAATGACGGTATTCAAAGGTATAGAGCCACCACTCCTTGCTTGTTGTTCACTCAAGTTGTTGGAGAGTTAAGTGACAAAGGATTTTAAATTTTCTATTTTTGTCTCCCATTGCTCCATCCTCTTCTCCAAAGAGGCATACCTTGCGTCATTCTTTGAAGAATCCTTTTGAATGAGTGACACAATTGAGTTAAAATGATTAGTTGTGGAAGCCTTCTTCTCCTTGAGTAGCATCAGCATATTTTGAAGTAGCTGATTTGTATCCTCTTTCGATGGTGCACTCAAGGCTTCTGGTTGTTTTGTTGAATGTTGGAGCTAAATAACCAAACTCCTCCACTTCTTTGAAATCTTTGCCCACTGGCTTCTTCACCTCTCCAACTAAACTTTTGGTTTGATTTCCCCACTTCATTATAAGTGTTAGAGTAGGGATCCCATTTTTGGTTTGGTCTCCCTTGATACATTGTGGATACATCCTCATACGGACTTGGGCACACCCTTGATTTATGCATTACTGACCCATAAGTTTCACAACTTGGAGCAACTAAAACCATAGATGACTGTGATTTGTTAGCATTCAAACTCTTTAACTCAGTAGTGATTAGAGAAAATTGTGATGTAACTTTACTTTCCAATGAATCGACCTTCAATTCTAGGGTATCCATTCTCCTAATATGTGCACTTGAAGTTCCGATCTCATGGGCAGCCCTAGTGTCTCTTACACTATATTGTTGGTGATTTAAGGCCATCTTCTTTATAAGTTCCCAAGCTTCTTCGGCAGTCAAATCTATCAACGATCCTCTAGCAGTTGCATCTAGCATTCCTTTTTCTTGACTTTTCAGCCCATCATAAAAATACTAAACAAATTGTTTATCAGGTATTGATGGTGGGGACATCGGGAAAGAAGATCCTGAAACCTATTCCAGTAGTCATACAATGACTCATCAACCTCTTGGCATGCGGAATAGATCTCTTTTCTCATGGATGATGTTCTGGATATTGGAAAATACTTTTCCAAAAATGCTTTTCTTAGGTTGCCCCAACTCTGATACGCATTTGCCATGCCTTCCATTCCAATGATAGGTGAAATACCTTCCATATGACTTGGTTAAGCGAGGCTCCAGCTGGTTTCATGCTCTGGCACATCATCGATAGTGATTATAAATGGATGTATGGGTTCTCTCCTGGCAAACCATGGAATTTAGGAAGAGAATTAATCAATAACCCTTTAATCTCAAAATTAACATCATAATTAGGGCAAGCATCAGTAAATGGATCATAATTAACATCAGAGGTTGTGGCTTCCCTTATAGTTTTCCTTTTATTGTTCCATTATTCTCCCTTATTATCTCCTCTTCACCATTTCTTCTATTATCATTCCCCTATTGATTTTCATTTATATTCTGGTTTTGGGGATTGGGTTAACTCTCAGCCATTGTTTTCTCTCTAACATAATGTCCTAAACTAACTACTCTTTCTGCACTAGACTCTCCTACTTCTATATCTACCTCCCTAACTACCTTGCTTTTTCCTTTTTTTGAGCCTTACTTCTCTCCCTCGATGTTCTCTCAAACTCGAGATCGTAAGGTTCAAGCTGAGTCTTTTTAGGCATACAGAGGAAAAAACAAAAGTAGGAGCAAACTAATCAACTTAAAAACAACACACTTCAAAAATGGATGGAATGGGTGTGTAAGTTTATGAATGAGTATGTATGTAGGATATGTACGATTGAAGTATATGTATGTACTAAACATGAAATGAACCAAGTGGATGAAGTGTGAAAAAGAAGTTTTAGCCGTGGCAAAAGTAATATTGTGTCGCGGCGAACAGTACTCGAGAGGGTAAACAGGTGAAAATTCAGCTTTTTGATTGTAGTGAAATTATACTTTGGTCGCGGCGATGAACACCCGAGAAGAATCTATTGTCACAATACAAGTTACGCCGTGGTGAAACTCAACTTTCGTCGTGGCGTACTACACCCAAGAAGGTATTTCTCTTGAAAATTCAACTACGCTGCGGCGAAAATGTAAGTTTGTCATGGCGAAAATGCAAAAATGATGCAGAATGTAGATGAAAACTAGTGAATTCAACTATGTTCCCTAAAAATGCAATGCTATGCTATGAACAAATGCAAAGATGAAACAAACACAAATGAAAAACAAGCAACAAAATGCACAATCTAGTTTACTAATGGCACTTAGCTCCCCGGCAACAGTGACATTTTTTATCCTACCCAGTTGGTCGTCGTAATGCAATGGAAATGGATCAAAAGATTTGTGATTTCCAAGGATTGCTTTATAGGGTGCAACCCCAGGGTCATTCTCTACGGAGCTATTTATACCACTAGTTACCTAGCTTGTGATTAAGTTCTCTTGTAGTTGGAAATCGTTTTTGATTCAAAATAGGCTATGTACCTAAAGCTAATTACAAGATAAAATTTCTTTTTGGTACTTTTGATTGGTTAAAACAGTCAAGACAGAATTGAAGTGTAAAAGTATTAGGTGATGGATTTCCTGTTGAAAATGAATTAGGATATCATAGTTCATAAAAGATTAGGAAAGTAATAGATTTCGCACTAAGTTTCGTAAAGAAAAACCCCAACAACTCACTGGGTCAGAAATTCCATATAATGAATTCCATTCCATGAAACCCTTTAAAAACACATAGTATGTGTACGGAATCGCAAATTGAAAAATTCAACTCAACACAATATCACCTCTAAAATCAAGCACAACTATGAAGATAGAAGAGAGCAACAAAGATCTCATTGAATAGGTAGAAATGAGACTTCACTCTACCACGTCAAACACTAAGCAAGTTCAATACACAAATAATCCAAGTTTGGCTCGACCGAGACCAAGCATTTACATACAAATTACAAGTTCTAACTCAAAAAATATGTAATCCATAACATAAATACAGATTGAAAACTAATACTCCCCTTTCAGAACATCGAACTTAGGCCAACTTCATCTCTTAGAGGAAAGGGAGATGCTCAGCTACTCATGTGAGGTGAAATCTGACTCCGGATGGATGATTGGGGATGCATGGATAGTTTGGAGATGAAATGGGATGAAATTTTAGTTGTGTGAGTAGAGAGAATGAGAGAAAATGAGAGATGATGTGTTTCTACTTCCTTCCTTCATCCTCTTTCATCCTCTTAACCCAATTGGCATATATTAATTGTCTAGGGTCAGATCTAAGAAAATGGGTTGCGTTTATTTCCAATTGGAGTATAATCTGGTGTTGATACGCGATATTTTTATGATGGGTTGAAGATCCAAGAAAAAGGAATCCTTGACGCAGCTACTAGAGGTTCATTAATTGATTTAACTATCGAAGAAGCTTGGGAGCTTATCAAGAAGATGTCTTTGAACCATCAACAATATAGTGTAAGAGACACTAGGGCTACCCATGAAATTGGAAGTATAAGTGCTCACAACAGAAGAATGGAAACCCTAGAATCCAAGGTAGATTCTTTGGAAAGTAAAGTCACATCCCAATTGTCTCTTATCATTGCTGAGTTGAAGAACTTAAATGCCAATAAATCACCACCATCCATGGATTTAGTTGCTCCAAGTTGTGAACTTGTGGGTCAGTTATGCATATTTCAAGTGTGTGCCCAAGCCGATTCAAAGATGTTTCTGCAATGTATCAAGGGAGACCAAACCAGAAATGGGATCCCTATTCTAACACCTACAATTAAGGTTGGACATCCAACCCAAAGTTCAGTTGAAGGGGTGAAGAAGACAATGCCCAGAGATTCCAAAGGAGTGTAAGAGCTGGACCTTCTAACTCCAACATTCAAAATACACAACAAGCCTTGAGTGTGCCACCAAAGGAGGATACTAATCAGTTACTTCAAAACATGTTGGTGCTACTCGAGGAAGAGAAGACTTCCACCGCCAATCGATTCAATTCGCTTGTCTCACTTATTGAAAAGGATTCTTCGAAGAATAACGCGAGATACGCTTCTTTGGAGAAGAGGATGAAGCAATGGGAGACAAAAGCCGAAAATTTGAACTCTTTCATCACTCAACTTTCCAACAATTTGAGTGAATAACAAGCAAGGAGTGGTGGCTCCATACCCTTTAATACCGTCATCAATCCCAAGGGATTAAATGCAATTAATTTGACAAGTAGGAGGCAAGTGAGATTTGATGATGAAGAAGAAGATAGAAAAAGAGAAGAGGCCAGTGAGTTTGAAGAGATTCCTCAAGCTGCTAAAAAAGAAAAGAGGAGTGAGAGCATAAAAGAGGAGTTAATGCTGAAAAGAGAAAGTGCCTCACCACAAAAAAAGAAAAAGAAAGGAGAGTTATGGAGTAAGGGCCATTGAGCAGGAACAAATAGAGAAGCAAGTATGGTTTTACTTCGTCAAAAGGTAAAGAGGTAAACATTCACGTACTCCCTTTTCCAAATTCATACTTGATGAATAAAAAGCTTGTTGAAAAGAATAGTGAAAAGGAAGTTTATGATTTATTTAGCAATGTAGAGGTAAACATACCATTGCTTGACTTAGTTAAAAAGGTCCCTAAGTATGCTAAATACCTCAAGGACTTGTTCACAAATACAAGGAAATTTAGACCTAATGAAAGAGTCCAAGTAAGCTAAAATGTTTCAGTCTTATTTAAACCACAACTTCCTGTGAAATGTCAAGACCCAGGATCTTTACCATCCCTTATACTTTAGGAAAAGTAACCACAGGGGGAGCATTATTAGATATAGGGGCTGCGATTAATGTGATGCTAAAGTCGGTTTATCAAGCCTTAGGAGTCAAGAACTTGAAGCCTACATCCATAGTACTCCAACTAACGGATAGATTGATTAGGTATCCAAAAATTGAGGACATTCTTATAAAGGTAAAAGACTTAGTTTTCCCTGCTGACTTCTATGTGCTAGACATGTTTAGAGAGTCCATTAGCGAGTCCACCTTGATTTTAGGTATACCCTTCTTGAGGACTGCTAATACTATAATTAGTACGAAGGAAGGAAGCATATCAATGGAAGTAGGGGAAACTAAGATTAACTTTAACATATATGAGGCCATGAAACATCCTTATGAAGATTATTTTACTGTTGAGTGTTAATGCCCTTGATGCTGTGGTAGATGATGCATGTGTTGAATTGGAAATGGAAAATGAACTAGCATGTTCACATCTTCATTCATGTGCACCATTTGATGAAAAGGATTTGAAAATTCCTCTTCAACCCCCTGATCCCCCATTTTGCTCATGCGAAAACATTGGAAAATGCACTCATGTTGTATCGGTTGATAGCACACTTTCATTGCCATACACACATTTTGTGAAAAAAACTAATGAGTGCATGAACACCTTTCCCTATATACACAGTAATGACACCTTTGGGAGAGGTATTTCAATTGATTTTACAGAGCCATCAAGAAAAGTGTCAGCTAAACCGGTGGTACCTGTGCATGCGATGCATAGAAAATCAAAAGAAGAGCACGGGAACGCCGATGAAACCCATAAGCCATCATGATTATCAGGTTGTTCCTTTCCCTCCCTTAGTCATTTTTTTGAGCTTTCAATGATTATGTTGTGAATATCAATGATTCAAGTGTAGGGGAGGAACATTGCTAGTAGTGGTAGCTTAGCTTTTATATATAGTGTATGATTGTTTTGAATTCAATAAACTCCCTTAAATATGTGATTGCTTGTCTTCAAGAGGTTAATTGTTGAACAGAGTTTTGCTTGCAGAGTTAGGATGTGCAAAATTGATTGGTTGAAGTTTTAGACTTGAATGCTGGCTATTGTCTTGTGTTTTGTGTTTCCATCTCTATGTTTGTGCATCCTTGTGATGTTTCACCGCGATTAAATTTAATTTTAGCTGTGGCCAAATATGTTGAGTGTCTTGTGTGTCCTCTCGGGCAGTGTACATCGTGATGAAGTTTGTTTTTCACCGCAGCCAACATCGAGACCTTTTGTCTTTTCGCCGTGACCAAACCTTTGTTCACCGCGGTGAAACCAGTGTCTCTTCATCTCTCGCTAGTTTTCTTTTTAAGTTCATTTTGTTTATTCTTCTTCATTTTCACCTTTATTTGCGCCTTCACCATCCATCACTTGCTCTACCGTGCCGTTTGCCGCCGTGACTCTTGCATTTCACCTCTCCGCTTCATTCCTTTCAATTAGAGTAAGCATTTCATCCATTGTTCTTGTATTTCTTTTCATTTGATTTTCGTTTTCGTTTTAGTTGTTCACTGCTATCGCCTGTCCTGCAATTTTCGCCGTGACAAAATAGTGTATTCACCGCGATGAATGTTCATATTTTCACCGCGACCATTGTTCATATTTTTGGTTGTTTTCTCTTTTTAATTTTATGTGTCTACTAGTAGCTATGCCTAGGACTAAGAGGCCTAACATAGTAGACCCCCCAGCCATGTGCCCGAGCCATCCCATGCTTTTGAGGAAATTTTAGACTTACTGAGAAGCGTCCTTTGGTTAAGGAATGCTTATTTCATCTGACACCATCTGACCATCCTTTTATTCATAGAATGACTAAGTCTGGCCTCACCGGCCTTATACTTGAGTGTACCCAGGGTAACCTCACTTTTATCCACCACTTTTACACGAAATGCCGCAATGAAACTGATATTTTTATCGATTGCCGTGGGAAGACCCCTCTGCACGATTACCCATAGCTGAGAGTGATTACTACGTTCAGTTCATGAGCAACTACCTTAGGGACCGGATTGTGGAGACTGCTCGGGATGAGTTTGCACGTCCCACATAGGTCTGAGATGTATATTCACCGAGCCGAGTGTCGCCCTAAAACGAAACCCTTTATCCATCTCGTTTGTAGTAACATCTTACCCACCAGCCACTTAGCGAACCTAACGAAGAAGCAGGCCCTTTATATTTACCTGTTAATGCAGGGGATCAGCTTCGACATGTCCACCCTCATATACTCTACCCTTCGTGATGTCGTACTCATATCCAAAACCATGAAGGCTATCATTTTTCCACACCTCATTTCAGACATGTTCGCTGAGTTGGAGATACTGTTGGAAATTGTGCCCTAGGGCCAATCATTGTACTTCACACATTATTTATTTTAATGAATTTTCTCCATTCAATTATCATAAACTTTATGTGTTTATTATGATAATTGCATCCATGGGCGAATTATGAATATTATTCTAAATGTCCGTGGTCAGTTACCTATGTGGGAACAAAGATGAAGCAAGAAAAGTATGACTTTGATAAGGTATGGAGATACAAGTCAAAGTCATAGGCACTTGTAAGAGTACAAGGTATTGGACCGACCCACTATGAGAAAGCTACATGGATTAAGTCATTGGCTTATCTCATATGTAATCAAATCACAATGCCCTTCGACCTGAGATCATCATGGATTCATACATGAGAGAAGCTAAGCTTTGACCTAGTTAAAAGTCATCTTTGACCGGGTAATGATAAAGGCTATGATCGGGCTTAGGGGTTTTTCATGTGGAGGAATATGAGTGGTCAAGATGGGATTTGTCCCTCGCATTAGTTGAGAGATATTACTGGGCCCCTCGATGAGTGAGTCAAAGAAATGTATGGCCATGCTGTAACGAAAAGGGGTTTTTGTTTCTTTAATCAGACTACTCAGGGATTGAGAAAGTAATGGAAGGGAATAGGAGGATGACGTCATCCATGCCTCATCCTTGACCGAAATATCACGTGACAAAAGGGACGTGATGTGGTTGCATGAAAGGTTGTGTCGTGTTAACGATCCCCGTATGATTTGGGTAGTCGTAATGTCTTGCTAGAGACCACTTGCGACTTGTGGGCTAATGTTGAGTTTAGCCCACTGCCAACTTTATATGGGCCTACAGGGTTGCACGCAAGAACAGCCCAACATAAGCTTTATTTCAAGGGTTTATTCGAATTTTAAATATATGTGTATATATGTTGAAATTCGAAATTGCACAATATTATATAAATAATATTTGTGTGTTAGTTTAATTTATTT